>JAOUWY010000062.1:28055316-28065717 GCA_025728095.1 Prietella phreatophila | reverse complement strand
CATGTCTTTGGACTGGGGGAGGAAACCGGAGTACCCGGAGGAAACCCCCACAGCATGGGGAGAACATGCAAACTCTGAACAAACATGGCCCTGGAGGGCTGAACCCCAGACCCTGTAAGGCGAACGTGCTAACCACTAAGTCACCGTGCGCCCTAGAATCTAAGATGTTCTCAGATAATAAATGTTTAAACACAATGATTTAGTGGATATTTGCTTAATATTTTTGTTACTGAATTGCCATTCAGGTGCTTTTCATCTGTGGCACTAATATTGACAGAAAAAAAATATTACTGGTAGCATGCTACATAACTATAAAGTACACACTACATGTCCAGCCCTGTACAGTGTATGACACTATACTGCAAACAAAGTAGGACCAATAATCTGGAAAGCACCTTCCAGGTGAGATGAGAAAAACTTCATAGGGAGGGAACATGGTTTAGTTGTATAGTTTCACTCAACAGATTCTCAGCACAATCATGACTCTGCATTCCTCTCCCAAAGCCTAATGAGGCCCCGGGCTCCAGCACTCTCGTATGTAGTAAATATAGCTGTGCCAGATCCCTTAACGTCACTATAGAGAATGCAAGGCCTTGGTTATAGGAGCGAGAGGCCTTTACGAAAATAACCGTAATGTCCTGAGCCGTGTTCACAGACCATCAACAGTCTATAATTACATGTGACCCCTTCTTGCCAGCATGTCCTATTCTCTTAACGAGGTTATATTTCTGTATGCAGATGTCATGTAGAGACATATATATGATTAAATATCCAGTGGTGTCCATATGGTGTCAGTGTAATCTAGCCTTGAGTGTTGTTTTGAGAGGTTATGGTGATGTCAGACGGAGAGATATATGATGTGATGATCAGGATGATGTCAGGTAGGGAGATATATGATGACAAGGTCATGATGATGTATGCCCTTTGGAAAATAAAAATACAAGAAATAGGAGCGGTGAAAAAGTGATGTGCTTCCATTTGGGTGGAAAACCTTTACATTGTAACTAGGGATGCATTGAGACCATTTCTTTTTGAGAATAAGTATTAATACCTACTTAAAGTATCTTAGAATTAAGCAATCAGGGTGTCATGGAACACTATTTAGTGTCTATGTTGGTTGCTACTATATGATGGCAAGGAACTCCATGTGCTGAGTTTCGTTTTTAAGACGTTTGAATGGTATCTTTCATAGCAATTGAGAGTGAGAGCGCAGTGCACAGAAGAGTCAGCGAGCATGATCACTGAGAATTGCTGTGAAAGTGTAGTCTCTGACAAGCCAGTGTGTCTCAGTGCTCACTGAGATAAAGTGCTCACACATGAAAATTGGTTGCTTCACAGCTCCACACTCACCAGTGCATGGCACCTTGCACTTATTTTCATGACCGCACTCATTGATACTGATTTTCACGCTCAGTTCAACCACCTTCACACATTCTATTAAATACAGTGCTGTGAAAGTATCCTGATTTCTTCTTTTTTTTGTGTATATCATCATAAATTGTTTCAGAAATGAAAAAAATAAAATCTAAGCTAAAACAAAGGCAACCTGAGTAAACACAAAATACAGTTTTTAAATGATAATGCTACTTATTGAAGCAAAAAAAATGTCCAATATGAACTGGGTGTGTGTGAAAATGTATTTGCCCCCATAGTTACTTTTTCCCCAAATCTATGAAACTACATTCATAACGATGTTCACCTGGACTACAGTGATGCTTGAAAGTTTGTGAAAATGAAAATGTTCTATGTATCTGAATACATATGACCCAAAACATCATCTGAAGCCCTAAAAGTAGACAAACAGATCCAAATTAAACAAATGAGATAAAAATATTATACTTGGTCATTTATTTGCTGAGGAATATAAGCCAATATTTCATATATGTGTGTGGCAAAGGATTAGAAGTGAATTTGAAGGTGAAATTAGAGTCAGATGATTTCAATCAATGGGATGATGATCAGTTGTAAATGAGCACCCTGTTTTATTCTTCACAACACATGTTTATGGAAGTTTGGCATGAACAAAGGAGATTTCTGAGGACTTCATAAAAGAATTGTTGATGCTCATCAGGCTGTAAAAGATTACAAAACCATCTCTAAATAGTTTGGACTCCACCACTCTACAGTCAAACATACTGAGTACAAATGGAAGAAATTAAAGACCATAATTACCCTCCGCAGGAGTGGTTGACCAACAAAGATCACTCCAAGTGCAAGACATGTAATAGTCTGTGAGGTCATAAAGGAGCCAGGGTAACATTTAAGCAACTAAAGGTCTCTCTCACATTGGCTAATGTTAACATTCACCATCAGTAGAACACTGAACAACAATGGTGTGCATTGCAGGGTTGCAAGGAGAAAACCACTGCTCACCAAAAAGAACATTGCTGCCTGTCTGCAGTTTGCTAAAGATCATATGGATAAGCCAAAAGGCTACTGGAATAATATTTTTTGGATGGATGAGACTAAAATAGAATTTTTGGTTGAAATGTGAAATGTGATATGTTTGGAGAAAGGAAAACACTGCATTCCAGCATAAAAACCTTATCCAATCTGTGAAACATGCTGGAGGTAGTGTCATTGTTTGGGCCTGTTTTGCTGCATCTGGGCCAGGACGACTTGTCATCATTGATGGAACAATGAATTCTGAAATACATTATACCAGAGAATTCTAAAGGAAACTATCAGGACATCTGTTCATGAACACAATCTCAAAAGAAAGTGGGTCATGCAGCAAGTCAATGACCCTAAACAAACAAGTTGTTCTATCAAAGAATGGTTAAAGAATAATAAAGTTAATGTTTTGGAATGGACAAGTCAAGATCCTGACCTTAATTCAATAGAAATGTTATGGAAAGACCTGAAGCAAGCAGTTCATGTGAGTAAATCCATCAACATCCCAGAGCTGAAACTGTTCTGTACTGAGGAATGGGCTAAATTGAAAGGGAGTTCCGGGGCCCCTTCCCTACGTGCTCTTTGCTGTTCGAGAAACCTCTCAGGCCTCCACCAACTTCAACCCTTTCGAACTCCTCTTCAGAAGGTGACCACGAAACTGCTGTACGTGGCCCAGGAAGCATGGAAAGAACAACCCTCTCCATATCGCTCCCTAGTGGACTACATCCAGGAAAGGTAGGAGCAGATCGACAGAGTGATGCTGATCATCAGAGAGCACATGGAGGCCACCCAACGAGACCAGCAAAGGGCCTAGAACTGGTCAGCCCAGCCTAGCGAATTTCAACCAGGCAACCAAGTGCTCCTCCTGCTCTAAAATACCTCCTGTAAAATCCTGGCCCGCTGGCAGGGCCCGTATACTGTCCTGGAGAGAGTAGGCCTGTGAACTACCGCCTGCAACAGCCCAGTAAGTGCACACCCACTCAAGTATATCATATCAACCTGTTAAAGAAATGGGTCCCACCAGCTCTGGTAGTTTCTGCATTTGCCACTGTCTCCTCAGGCCTCCCTGAGTGTACCTTGGTCCAGCGAGGGGAAGATCTGAGCCCAATACTGGAACAGGAGATAACAGAACTAATGGATCAACACGCAGACATCTTCTCCACCATACCGAGACTGACCCACCTGGTGCAGCATGACATAAAGACCCCTCCAGGAGTATTGATTAGACAGTGGCTCTACCCATCAAGCTACTGAGGAGGAAATCAACCGGCTGCTCCTGGATGGAATCATTGAAGAAGCCCCTGGACCAGCCACATCGTGGTGGTGCCGAAGCCTGATGGCAGCATTCGACTGTGTAATGACTTCCGAAGGCTGAATGCAATCTCAGACATTGATAGCTACCCCCTGCCCACAGTCGATAACCTGGTGGAGCACCTGTGGAGAATCTGGTTTGTATCCACTCAACACCTGAAGAAGGGACACTGGCAAGTCACTCTGTCCCTGGAGGCCAAGGCCAAAACCATCTTCAGTTCTGCCAGCAGCCACTGGCAGTACCAGCTTCCCTTTCAGCCTGGAACAAGAAGCCCTCTCAATAAAGCAGGCCATAGAGGAGCTCCAGTATTATCAGCAGGGTGCCACTTCACCCTGATCACCAACCATGCAGTTGTCCCGGGCAAAAGACACCAACGCCAGAATAACCTGGTGGTTCCTCTCATTACAGGATTTCTCATTCCAGGTCCAGCAACACGCGGGAGCCGAACACATAAACACTGATGGCCTGTCGAGAGATCATGCCCTCTGGGCTCGGAGCTGGGGGGGGGAGGGTACACTCCCCATGCTCTACACTGGCATGCACGCACTGCTCCCATCGCTCTGGGCACCACCTCTATGCTGCTGCAACCCACACATTGTGATCCATGTCAGGAAGGCCATTCCCTGCTCCTACACACTTACGTCCACTCACCTCAAACACACCTCTCCTATACATACTGACTTTCAGAATAAATAAAAGAGCACTTACTCCTCACATCTGCCTCCTGTGTGTCTGTATTTTGCCCCGCTTTTAGCTCTGAGTAGATACAGTGTACAAATGTGGTTTAAAGAGAATAAAATCCACTATAGTACACAATTCTGCACCTTGTCCTTTGTAAAGACAACATCAGGTCTTGGAGCACAAAACAATTTTGAACAAAACACCCAGCCAAGATTCTAACACAGAAGCAGAAAGCTATTTGGCTATCAGCAGTGTGGATGTCCTGAATGACTGGTGGACAACATCTTTGCTGAGCTATGGGCATTAAAAGGTCAGTAAGGTAGTCTCTGGAGACTGAAATTTGGAAAGGGATCAAGAATCCTACTCTAAGTTGGAAAAAACACCAAGCATGCTTGCTACTATATCTCTTGCACAATCCCACCATGTCACACTGTGTGCGTGTGCATGTGCATGTGTGTACAGTACGTGGTCAAAGGCACTTTCATCTATACAACTATACACCCTGTTTGATTTTAGCTGTGCAGTTCCTCAAATAGAAATTTGACAGTTGACTTAAAATTTGTGTCTCATTGCCTGCAAGAGTGTAACATCGGTGAGGTAATGCCTTTATTAAGTCATGTGAGCTTTTAGAGAGAATACAATATCAAGAAGTATTAATCAACCGTTTAAAACAACACAAGTCAGGGGTGAAAATGAAAAGGCAATTTTTTTTTTACCAATTCTTGTATAAAAGTCTCTTTACAGATACTTGTGTGTGTGTGTGTGTGTGTGTGTGTGTGTGTGTGTGTGTATACCGTAATTACCGGACTATAAGCCACTAATTTTTTCACAGACTTTGAACACTGCGGCTTAAACAATGATGCGGCTAATTTATGGATTTTTACGGGTTAACCAAAACATTTAAACTCATCACATCGGACCAATGAAATTACCCAACAGGTCACAGTGGATGTCATGAAGCCCCTGTGAAGCAGCATGCTTTAAGCACTGGTGTGCATGTGCCTGCTTCTTTAGTGTTGACATTCCAACACATGTATAACCACGTGACTTGTGTTGACGTCATGTCACTGCCCCGTCTTGTCCTGGGTCATCAGGTCACGTGTGTTATTGTATTGCCCGCAGCTGTTAGCAGTTGCGGGAGCTAATGCTACCTGTGTGTGTGTGTGCATATATACGAGGAGCCGTGCTACACACGGCGCGGGTAATCAGACAGAGAAAGACTAGATAGAACTAGAAGTCGATTGATCAGTCCTGCACATCAGCTTGGAGGAATTTTAACCCATTCCTCAGTACAGAACAGCTTCAACTCTGGGATGTTGGTGGGTTTCTTCACATGAACTGCTTGCTTCAGGTCCTTCCACAACGTTTCTTTTGGATCAAGGCCAGGACTTTGACTTGAATATTCCAAAACATTAACTTTATTCTTCTTTAACCATTCTTTGGTAGAATGACTTGTGTGCTTAGGGTCGTTGTCTTGCTGCATTGTTCACTTTCTCGAGATTCAGATTATGGATAGATGTCCTGACATCCTTTAGAATTCGCTGGTATCATTCAGAATTTATTGTTCCGTCAATGATGACAAGCTGTCCTGTACCAGATCCAGCAAAACAGGCCCAAAGGCCAAACCATGATACTACCACCACCATGTTTCACAGATGGGATAAGGTTCTTATGCTGGAATGTAGTGTTTTCTTTTCTCCAAATATAACCCTTCTCATTTTAACCAAAAAATTTACACTGTGTGCGTGTGCATGTGCATGTGTGTACAGTACATGGTGAAAGGCACTTTCATCTATACAACTATACACCCTGTTTGATTTTGATTTCATCACTCCACAAAATATTGTTACAGTAGCCTTGTGGCTTGTCCACATGATCTTTAGCAAACTGCAGACAGGCAGCAATGTTCTTTTTGGAAAGCAGTTGTTTTCTCCTTGCAACCCTGCCATGTACACCATTATTGTTCGGTGTTCTCTTGATGGTGGACTCATGAACTTTATCCAATGTGAGAGAGGTCTTTATTAGCTTAGAAGTTACCCTGGCTCCTTTGTGACCATGTAAACTATTACACATCTTGCTCTTGGAACAATCTTTGTTGGTTGACCACTCCTGGGGAGGATAACAATGGTCTTAAATTTGGTGGCTTAGAGGTTAGCACATTTGCCTCACATCTCCAGGGTTAGGGGTTCAATTCCCATGGCTGCGCTGGGTGTGCGGAGTTTACATGTTCTCCGTGTGCTGCGAGGGTTTTCTCCAGGTGCTCCGGTTTCCTCCCCCAGTCCAAAGACATGCATGGTAGGCTGATTGGCATGTCCAAAGTGCCCGTAATGTGTGAATGTGTATGTGCTCATAAACAGCCAAACATACCCACGTAGGCTTGACACAAATGAAACATGATTGCTGACACGCTCAGTTATGATATTAGCCGTATGGGCTTTTGATGGTGCTTGGAGCTGCTTATGTTTTCCTCAGTTGATTAGAAAGATAGGTACATTTGCATTTTAATACACCGTCCTGGATCCAGAGTATTCACAGGCATACTGTGCACTAATGAATTAAATGAGACATGGTCCTCAATCCGGCCTTGACTAATCGATCCATACAAATTCTATATGCTAATGTAGCAAGACATTGATTGGTTCTAGATGTATAATTATCTTTGTAGGGCTTAACACAGTAAAATCATTCATAAACCTATTTTTTAATATTAATCTGCATTTGGAGAAGCTAAATATTGTGGTGAAAACAAATACTGTGTGGTAAGACATCGGTAATGAGGTAAATATGTTTCAAAATGATTTGAATCACATGAACGATTAGCCTAGACTTCCCCACAAGAATTTTAAACTCCTTCAAGACCTCTACTTTTTTACTCAGGTAAATTTACCTGTCCTGTGAGAATCGTGTATTGGAAAAGTGAAGAAGACTGATGCATATTCTATATGAGGTAAAACCTTTTTCAGTAGTAATGTTTTCATACATCATGAACTATGCTAGAATTTGTAGAAATTAGCCAAGAAGATTTAAGCTGAACATAAAAATTGGACCGATATGATAGTGTGGGTTTTTTCTATGTTCCCTTCAATGTTCACGACCAGTTGTAGTCATTGCAGTTTGCTTATTGAACCAAGATGAAAACGCTACAAAATGAAGACAAGCACCAGATGGGAATTTTTGCAGAGCGATCAAGCTTCACAAACCCCACTGTGTGAAATATCGCGAAAAAAAAGTATGCAATGACCAGGTCATCTAAGCAAGACCACCACAACTGTGGTACATAATTAGTGCTCTGGAAAAAAAAGCCCCAGAAACAGGCAAACAAATCTCACACTGTGTACACGGGGTCAAAGCATCATGCTTCACCATTATCAAGAGGGTTTGAGGTGAGAGAATGCAGTAACCAGTGCAAGATTTAAACCTCCCATTAGCACCAAAGGCAGAAACGGCAACACGTAACTTGCAGAGAAGTATAAAAATGAACATGTTTTGTGGCAAAGGTGGGAAAAATAAACTTTATAAAATGTGTAGAGGGAAAAACAAGACTACTGGACATTTTTCTGAACCGAACAACTAGTTTAGTGTGATATGCCAGGATACACGGCTCTTGATTTGATACGTCAACAAATTCAACAGACTCTATAGTAAAGGCGGCTACTGATCATACAATAATGTAAAGTGAAATAAACATTTAAATTTAATCAAGCTCACACTCCCTCTGAGAAAGTAGGTTCATCTTTATCATGTACCTCCGAATCACACAGCTGAAACGAACTGGAAAATTCCCACATAAAAATGTAAGGATAACTATGGCTTCCTGGTAAGTCATGACACTGACAGCTAATGAGTAATACCACAAATGTGTCCATGCATGGGGGAACGGTGGTTTAGTGGTTAGCACATTTGCCTCTCACCTCCAGGGTTGGGGGTTCATTTCCTGTCTCCACCCTGTGTGTTCAGAGTTTGCATGTTTTCCCCGGCTGGGCCGGATTATCCAATGGGCATTTTAGGCACAGGCCCAGGGACCCATGTGCACTTGGGGCCAAAACGAGGGGAAGAATTTTCTTTTCTTTTCTCTTTTTTTTTTTTTTACATTGCCGAAAACGGAGGGCGATGTGTGGTTGGGCCACATAAGATGAAAAAATACATGCACCACTGAACATCTATCGTAGCGTAGGTCGTGGGGAGTGTGGCACTTGATGCGTAGCTTTTGACGCGCTCAATCCGAGTTCAAATCCGCCTTTTTGCAGAACTCGCTCTTCTCCCTTTTCCCATCACATATAAGATCGGAAAGGTGTTTATTTTCAATAAAAATGAAGAAAATATTTGAAAAGTGGAAATAAAATGCATAAAGCCTGTTTACTAAAAAACTGTTTATCGGTTAGAGGTCCGTGTAGTGAGGGCTTTATTGTCCCAATGAGGTGGCATTCTGTCATGTAACGTCAGAGAAGGAACTCTGGAATACGGTTCCCAGCAGCCACTGCACCACACCATCATGTCACATGACCACCTGCACCTGGACTTCATACATGTTAACGAGAACTTACGGGTATTTACAACCACAATTGCACTACACTGGTTGTCTTATGTTTGTCTCATTTTGCCGTTGTTATGTTGTCTCGTTTCTCTGCCTAGATTCCATAGTTTATGTGATTAATAATTTGTGTTAGTACTTTTGATTTATTTCAATTAAATCTGCACTTGCATCCTACTCGAATTCCGTGTCGTGATAGAACGTAAGACCTAAACATGGCTGCAGTAGATTTTTTTCAGAATCCAAGAGGCCCTGTGAAAAGGAAAAGCCGAGGTAGGAGAAGGAGGGAAAATCCTCCTTAATTAAAGCCTGGATGTGATGTACTCTGTCATGGGGTATTCCAAAGGGGAGCCTTCCAACCAGGCTGGAACCATCTCCTCTGTCCGCCACTATGGGTCTCGTCCAGTCTGCCGTGATGATGGAGAATGTTATTCAGCCTCCCTGCTTGTCTGAGGGCGCCACTCAACACAAAGGGTATCCACTGCATAGCATTATTTACACACGTGTCAACAGTATTTCACTGACTGCGATGTAGTAGTTTAGGGTGTAAATAAATACAGCATATAAAGGATATAACATATCCTTGAGGTGTAATTTAGAGTTTTGGGCCACAGTACATCCTTACACCCCTTCACTAAATACAAACTATTTGCTACAATAATATTTCAAGCATGAACACACCCTTATGAAACAGCACAACTGTACCACCTCTACTCTCAGTGACTATTGGTAAATAACACAGTTACTTGCAAACAAGCTCAGCAGATACATACCACTCATTCGCCGCTTACTAGCTAATGTTATCTACATTGAAACTCCAACTATGCCAGAATGATGTGGAGGTGGGCTAGTTTGTGAACAAATGCAGCAGATGCATGTATATCACAGAATGTCCCTTCTGTCACTGTTTGCTCGCTAAGAATAGCTAGATTGAAATTCAAATAGCTAGACTCCTCATGTTTATGCCTTTCAACAATGGGGGTCGGAGAAATCACAGACCCCTTGGCTATGCTTCATGGAACCCACTCTGAGAATCACGGCTCTATGTCCCTCTATATTTGAGCATCTGCAGTTGGTAGAAGACTGTTAACACACACTATAACATGTCAGACGTATAACGTTGTCCCAAGTCTGTTACATAGCCATCTGCAACAGCTGAGCATTCCCTAAATGCACCACCTACCACTTCCATCACCAGCACAAAATTAATTCAAAAGATACATCAATTGGAAAATCTGTTTTACTTTATTACAGGGTTTTAAGGTCTAACAAAGCTTCATGAACAGCTGCATTTCATTCTGCCAGATCGACAGCTGGTGGTTATATAGTGCTAATGCACTGAGTTTAGACTAGACCAGATTGCACATTACCCACTACCATGTGAGCATAAGGGTGTATGAGGGAGATGCTGAGAGAGAGAGAGAGAGAGAGAGAGAGAGAGAGAGAGAGAGAGAGAGAGAGAGAGAGAGAGAGAGAGAGAGAG
>JAOUWY010000062.1:27864014-27879403 GCA_025728095.1 Prietella phreatophila | reverse complement strand
ATGCAAGGTGCTAACTTGCCATTGGGAGCAACTTGGGGTTCAGTGTCTTGCCCAAGGACACTTCTGCATGTGGAGTCTTCCGGGCTGGGAATCGAACCACCAACCTTACGATTAGTGGACAACCCGCTCTACCACCTGCGCCACAGCCACCCATACTTTCAGAATATTTACTCACCCAAAGGTGAAATTTCACATTTGTTCGTTCGTTCGGATATTTACGATCCCGCTTGCCAGTTTTAGTCAACTACATCTCACTTGATCAGATTTAGCAAAAGGGCTGTGACTGTTCTGACTGGATTGTACCATCATGCTGCTTGTGCATCGTTGGTACTAAAGATTTAACGCAGGAGTTCCCAAACATTTTTGGGCAAACCACCCAAATCTGACATTAGCACAAGCGGCATTGTTCACACACATACTTGTACAACCAGAATATTCACAAGGGATCATTATTAGATGGCATTTCCGAGGCAAAACATCCCAGTCTGTCAGCTTTCCGGGTCAAACTGTAAAATATCTAGAGATTTCATGCACAGTGATGTTAAACACACCGCCAAGCTCTATTTTTCATAAAACGTTCTTGCCTTTGTCGGGATTTCTGTCGTGAGCTGCATCGCAATGAGGCTGTTTTCCATTTTCCCATGATTATTTATTTGATTAAATGGGTACATGTTTACTCATTTTAAGATCATTTCGATTTAAACGTGAATTCTGTAACCGTCTTTGTTCCAATCTCTAATCTAGAAAATCTAGAAGACTGTACACAAAATAGACTATAATAGTGTGTGATTATTAGACACATTTAATCGAATAAGCCTCAAGTGCACCTATTGTGGTTTTTCAAATATTCCCTTTCATGTAGTGTGTTATACAAGTGGTTGTTTGCGGATTTTTTTTACATTCACAAAGTTTCAAAAATCAACGCGCACGACAAACAGAATTATCGACTTCCAAACGAAGGAATTGATTCTGAACAGCTGAATCGAGTCGTTAGTGATTCCAGACTTTACTTCCTGTACTAACCTAGGTAGGTTCGGAACAAAAAGCCCCACCTCTGGCCTTCACCAGCTGCACGACGACCGAGGGAGCCAAAACTCGTTTCCCTTTCGACAAACACCGACAGCGGTAGACCAATCACAACAGACTGGGACATCTGACCAATCAAAGCAGAGTATGCTCTCTGAAAGGAGGAGTTTAGAACGGATCATTTAACGAGTCGTTTGTGACATTGGGGGCAGGGGAGGAAACGCCGTAGTCTAAATTATGAGCACGTTGAAGTGTTGTTTTTTTTTTACCTCGGGTGCACGTAAACCTATTGGATGAGACCGCAGACAAAAGTAGGCACGTTAGAAGAAGACGAAGAAGAATGGTGTGTGTGATTCGACCCTATACGAAGCAAAGTTAAAGTTACCATGCTGAAGTTGGTCATTTTATCTAAAACAACGATATGTCCTGAAGAGTTTTATTCCTCTTATACCTCAGCAATGTGTCAATGATTACATCTTTATAATTTATTCAACAAAAACAACAACGTCACACTTTGTAACTGTCCATCGGTTTACATTTAACGCTGCGGACAGTCTGAGAAGCAGACTATTGTCCTATTAGCACTTATGGCGCGACTTATAAACGGTCGTCTCTTTCATTTTCTCTTTTTATTTAAGGTCACGTGACAAAACAGACATGTCGTGTTATCAAGACGTGACCAAACGCAAGGATCTCTGCCCTGGAGACTTTCCACAGTGGGAGAATTACTGACTGACAAACGTGCTGACACTGGAGACTCCTTCCTAAAATGTTAAATACGTGCCTCTGTGCACAATGGTTCTGGGTTCTACTTTGTTAAACAAGTTCCGTTTTTTTTTAAATCAGTTATTCGTAGTCGTAGATTAATCCCTGTGGTACTACAGAAACAATGATGTATTAGAACGATTATATTAACATTAAGCGAGCATTCAAAATGCAACCGGAACATTCAACCGCGCTGTGATAGAATCTCTCTTAAACAACACCACAACATTTTAATCACCCAATTCGCTGACTATCCATACAAAATAGTATCCAAGATGAGAATTATGGCGCGTTTTCACTGCAGGGTACGGCTCGACTGGCTAGCTTTTTGGGGGCTTTTCCACTGTCGATAGTACCTGGTACTTTTTTTTTTTTTTTAAACTTGCGAGAGTATAGAATTGTCCTTAACGAGTGGTTCGGTATCATGACTGAATAAATGTGTGTGATTTAATACATACTTTGTGTATGGTAATATTCTATTGATCGAAAATGATGCATCTTTTTAGATTTTTTACATCCCGCTTGTTACCGATTCCCAAACAGGCGTTTATCGAAGTCTCTCCTGTCATATCAAGCACTACGTAGGTTCTAGAATGCCGGTGTTTTCCATCCTTAATAGGCTCCGTGTTCAGTGAACAGGAAAGGCGTTTGGAATACGGCCTGACCGTGTATTTGTACAGGGTTCAATAATACAACGTTATTCCTGCATGAGGGCGAGTGGAAGATGGCGCCCACGTCGAGGCGGCACTAAACTGCACTGGAGACTCAAGCTCAGAAAAGTGAAAGCGAGCCGAATCGAGTCGTACCGCGCGGTGGAAAAGTGACTTATTGTGCCCCAAATCGTAGGCTGTTGAAACAAGTATCCAAAAAAGGTACTACTCCCGGTAGATTTTTCAAGTATGGATCGGTGGACACTTTCAGCGCGAAAGGAAGGGGAGGGGGCGTTTCGTGACTGTTTGCCGAATTCAGGGACACCTTTTAAAGAGGTGCAAACAAAACATGGAAAAACCAAGTCAAGGGAATGATAGATTAACTTCTACAGTGTGAATTAAATCAGGAATACTGGAAGAAGAAAGACATGGTTATGTGCGACAGCGTTCTCGTCCGTCACATGGGACAGAAGCTGGGGAAGCCTCGTGCGGCTGTGGATCAGGTGGTAGAGCGGGTAGTCCACTAATCGTAGGGTGGCGGTTCGTTTACTGGCCCACGTGAATCCAAATACCGAAGTGTCCTTGGGCGAACCCAGAGTTCCCCCTGATGGCACGTTAGCACCTTGTATGGCAGCTCTGCTTCCACTGGTGTGTGTGTATAAAAAGAGTACATACTTTTAGCACATAGTACAATCAGGAGAATTGGCACACACAGTTCATTACTGAGGCCTGTTGATTATTAGTGCTGGATTATGAATTGTCCATAGTGTATGAATGGGTGTTCGAGTGTGTATGTGATTGTGATGGACTGGCACCCTGTCCAGGGTGTACCCCGCCTTGTGCACGATGCCCCCTGGGATAGGCTCCAGGTTCCCCACGACCCTGAACAAGGAGTGAGCGGTAGAAGATGGATAGATGGATTGCATAAAATACACATTATACACAGTTGTTATTATTGTTTTTCGTTTTGGAATGCAACACGAGTTCATAAACACCAACAATAATTGAAAGGACTTAACATGCCTGAACTTTGCTGCTAAAACTTTTGACTGAACAAAAAGTGTGAATCTGTTCAAATGGAGAAACCTGAGAATTTTGTGAATAAAACAGATTTGTGAAAGAATATAGTGGCCAGAAATATACACACGTGTATGCGGATGATCTTGTTGCACCTTTTTCTGAGTTTGCTTCAGTCCATCAAACTAGACTTACATAGAGGAAATTAAGTATTACCTCACTGCCAGACACTTCACTCTGATCAATTTTCTCGATCCACTCAACGGATGGCTAAGGCAAAAGGCACCAGTGCTCATATCACCTGTCGGTTTTAGGTGCGGCACAGAGTGGGGGTCCAATATTGCGATGTAGGTAGCAATATCTCAATGCATCATCCAAACAGTTAACAAAAACAATATGTTCAGTACTCTCAGTGAAAACATTGTTAAAAAATGTCTAAAGCATTTCAACAACACATTACTATAATGAAATGGGGAGAGAAAATCAATATAGTTTGAACAGTTATTTGCCACGAAACACTTAAAATAGTTCTAGAGTAAGCACATGACATTAAAAAAACACATGTTTATTTGAATGGAGTCAATCTGTGGGCTGTCACATGATCTCAGTATAAATACACATACTCCTAGAAGGCCCCAGAGGAAAACAAATCCCCCATTAAACACCATTAAATCTGTTATTGGACCCTGCCTAGAGGACACCGTCAACAAACGGGCATTGTAAGGAGTGCAATAGGCAGAAATGCAACCAATCGTCCAAGGATAACTCAGAATGAGTCAGAGAGATCCACAGATCTCCAGAATGGAGAAACTGTTCACAGGACAGCAATACATGCTACAAAGCTGGGTCTTAAGGATGAGTGCTTTAAGGAAGAAGGAAGGCATAATTGGGGGAAAAAAAACTATATGAAATAACATTTGGAAACTCGACAGACATTTGGAAGATGGTTCTCTGGTCTGATACGACAAAAAATTATCATTTTTGCCATTGGAACAACGCACTATGTTTGGCGTAAACCCAACATTGCTCATCACCCTATTTATCTATAGTCACCAGTAAAAATCTTATTCTGTATGGGTAGGATTATATATTGATTCCAATTTAAGAATAGAAAATAATTGAATAAAACTTTATTGTTGAAATTTAGTTTTACTCATATTTTGGTTACACTGGTGGTTACATTTTACATACACAAAATTACAGTAACATAGCAACAACCATAAAAAGCTATAATCTTTAATACAAGAAGCAATTACACAGCTAAGTGAAAGAATCTAAAAAGACAATAAGAAAGGCACTGTACATAGAATATATTTGTATATATACACATATATACAAACTTGAACTGTGGGAATGAGTAAGACGCAAACTAACTAGCAGCTTATAAAACCTGTCCAAAGACAAGACCCTCTCTCTAGATTGCTTCCTAATTGAGCGTGCACCCCAGCTTGAAGCCAAACTCCCTTGCTTCTTTAAATAGCCCGCCTTCTAAATGAGCATGACCTCGAACGGGCCGTGTCCTTAAATGAGCACACACCCATCATGGGAGAGCCCAAACTGAGCCTAAAATATACTAGGAATAGTCTCCAAAAGTGAACTACGTTAATTAAATAACAAATGCCAAGATTGCATCTATACTTATAACCCTGTTGCTATTTTGTTAGTTGATTAGTTAGTTACTTAGTTTGTTAGTGTTGTCATTGTTATATTAATTCCACTTTGACATCTTATTTTTATTCTTCTTTCTTGAGTTGTCTTGACCTTGCCTAATTATTGTTTAATTACAAAAAATAAGATTAGTTCTTGTTACAACCTTGCAGACTGTTTGATTGGTCTAGCAGTGTAGTTACTCCATCAATGAATAGTTTTTGAATCCTAAAGATTTCTCATGTGGGCTGTTCATTTATTATTATTTTTTCTTAATTTACCTGGTTTATTTAAAAAAAATTTCAGACAGCCCTCCCTGTACATTTTCAGCAGTGGTGTAATAATCAAACTAGACATGCTCAAGGAATTCATGAAAGGAGCCACGTTACAATAAAATAACACCCAGTGCATTTCTATCACAGTAAAAATGCTAAGGAATCCCTGAGGAACATAAGTAATCAGGATTATAAGCAAAACTGAAAAGATCTTATTGAAGGCATCCTTCTTCTGTTGGTTTCCTCCATCTCTATCAGTCCTCTTTGTGATATGTGTAGATCCTGGCCCTGAGTGTTTCAGAGCACACAGCACAGACACACAGCAGAACAAAATCACAGCCAGTGACATGATGAAGACAGAGTTAAAAATGGGATCAGTGAAAGTCAGGAAATAGACTTCATACAGGCCGTATCCAAAAGCCACCATCCAAGCTGCTGCAACTGTTGAAATTCTGTACTTTATGTCTTTATATTTCAAGAATGTTACAGGATGAAGCACTGCAAAGTATTGTTCTATACAAATGCAGGTTTGTATCAGCGGCCTTCCAGTCCAGGAGAGACCAAAAATGAAGGCAATCACTAGTAACAAATTGTTATTCATGAATATAAATGAATTCATTAGCTCAATAGCACATTCTATGCAGGAGAGAAGCTCCATTATAGTATGATTCAGAAGGAAAACTTGAGTTTGTTTGATATTGCGAAGATATAACCAAAGATACCACAAATGAGCTGGTGTTCCCACAAGGATACAAACCGTCATGATAAAGTAGCAGAATATAAGTCCATAATCTGGTTCAGTTAAACATGAATTATAAGTGAATGGAGTCACCAAAGTGGAATTCATGATTTCTTCAGATGTATTTGCCATCCTGTATCATTTCTGTCCTGCAGAGACAACAAAGGCAATAGTAAAGACATACAAAAAAATTAAGACTCTCCTACAAAATAATTTTTAAAACCCCCAACAAAAACACCAAGACCAAGATGTCACCACAGAAATCATGATCAACGTTTCAGATACTATAGAAATTATAAGAAAGCACATTAATATAAACCTATGATTACTCATACAGTCAGCACTACAATTAGTGCTGCTGTTATAGAACTCAGACCAATCATAATCCACACCATCTGACCAATCATAGTCAAGAATTCAACAATGCCGTGGTATAATAAACATACGTTAAAAGAAAGCTATCTTACTGTCTTACCTGCCGCAATATGGATGTGTTGCAGAGATCTTAGCATTTCTGTAAAATTCAGATCATTTCCAGGCAATAAAGGAGGATCGCATTTGCATATCACATATAATGTTGTTCAGTTTGTTTTTATTGTGATGCAGGTGTCATGCTGAGTACACTAAAGGCTCAAAAGGCAAATTATTATTTTGTGACGGTTGACCACTGCTAGTGCCTAGTCCAACAATTAACAAAAACAATCTGTTCCAAACCATCAGTGAAATCTTCAAAATATAAATGCCTAATGCGTTTTGACAATCCAATAGCTTTTGTTAAATGGTACTTGGCCATAAAAGAGATTATATAAAAATTGTTCAATGTTGGGGTTTTTTTTCTTCAAGTAATAAAACAAAACATAAAGCAGTAGATAAATAAACATATACATAAATAAAATAAGATAACCAATAAACTCTATAGTGCATTAGCACTGTGGAGCAATTTGCAAAACAATGCAAACTCATGATTCAGGATTTATGCATGGCTTGTCAATGGGTGCATGGGTTAGTGTTCCTACCTCACAGATCCAGGGTCCCTGCTTTGTTCCTGAGCTCTGGTTACTCTCAGTTTAGCATGTTCTCCTTGTGCTCAAATTCTCCAAGTTTCCTTACACTTCCCAAAAACATTTCGGTAGGTGGATTTGGCAATGATAAATGCCACTAGGTATGAATGAGCATGTGAATATGTGTGTGCACGGTTCCCTGCAATGGACTGTTGTTCCATTCAGGATGAATTCTCTCGTGTTCCAGGATAAAGTGATTACTGAAGATGAATGGAGGAATTGACAAGGACATGAACATGAAACAGGAGTCAGTACTCTGGTCAGGTATGGGCAAAGAACTCACAAGGCCTAAGGTGTTAGGTATATATAAATGAACACAGTTATGGCTCATTCGAAGGTGCAGGCTGAATAAATAATTACCTCTTTTAAGTGATCCACAGTTAAAAATAAATATTTTGCTATTTGACAGAAATACGCCCATGATCCCTTGACTTGATCACCTTTCTAGGAGCGCACACAGCACCACTTAGCTATCATAGAGTTATTCCACCTAGTGGTTAAAAATGTAAAATGCAACAATGGCTATTGGTGGCCTATGGGATTTTTGCACAAACACTTCTGCATTCTTCTTAGCTTGAATATTTCGGGTTCTTTCACTACACTCACAAAAGTGATATTTTACAGTCAGTGTCTGCAAGAGTTCCCGGAAATATTATTTAAGTGACGTTAATTGGATATGTAAGAATACTTGCAAAGGCTTCAAATTGTATGCTTCTATCATACACATCAGTGGCAGCTAGTATTTTTTGAAAAAAGGGTGTCTGTTATTGAAGTGTATATCTGTGTGTGTTTCATCTAATGGTCTGACCTTCTGATTAATATTATGCCTCTCCTCATAAGTAAGATTTTTTTTTCCAAATAAGATAGTAGTGAAACAAAATTAGTAGTGTCTGCCATGTCGTGTTAGCTTGCTAAATTTCTCTAAAGAAGGCAGTGTCAGCTAGCTATCTTAGGCCTATAAATAAACAACAACAGAAAAAATGCAAATAAACAAACATAACTTTATACTTACTGTTTATTTACAATATTGACAAATGCCAAAGGAAAAAAAATAAGATATACAGTACTCGTTATGTAAAACTGTTATGTCTTTAGTTTCTGACTTACTACTGCAGTGCTAAGGCTAACTGGTGCTGATATGTTTAACTTTGTGGTGTCAGTCATGTTCGTTACCATTTCTGTTTGATAGTTGATTAGAAGGTTCAGAGCCTTTGAGAGGTCTCCAAATCAGCATATGCAGAAGCCATGTGTCTGGACAGTACAATGAAGAGTACACTGTCTAATAAACATTGATTTTACTCAGCCCACACAGTTCACTCCAAAGTAGCTTGTATTGTCTTCAATGTGGTGTTTTCATTGAAATGGTATTGGTTTCTAGACACATACTATAAATTATTACATGTCATTTATGTGTGGTTTTCTCACTGCACTGACCTAAGTGCTGACTTAACTCAGAAGTGGGAAATGGAAACTTGGAATTATGTCATTTTTGACCTCTATGCAATCAAGCAACAAAGTGAGGGACAACATGGATGATTCTGTGTTCATATTGTTGTTAGCAACAAGATAGGCAGCTTACTGTGACGAGTGATGTATATTTACCTCCTCAGATGTGTGAACTCTATAGTTAATTTGATCAATTTAACAAGCTAATATATCTGTATGTTGATTCATCCACCATACAACTCATTTAAAAATAAATAAGTAATGCTTTACCTATTGTTGAAGCTGATACTGATGTCACGTGCTGAACTTCCTGAATTCCTGTGTAGGAATTCTTTTCTTTTTTTGGTCAGAATTTCAGAGTTACATTGTTTTAGTCGAACCCAGCATATCTTACCAGAACCATGACAGCCACATTATTTCAACAGGGACGTGCATCATAGCACTGAATGCTTGTATTTCGTCATTTGTAAGTCCCTTTGGATAAAAGCGTCTGCTAAATGAATAAATGTAAATGCAAGTGAATGCAAGTAGCCCATTGAGGCAGGAAGTATGATGCATTAAAACTCGCAACTTGGATTTTATCAGCATATACTATACAAATAATATACTATTATTTGTAAGCTTATCCAGCAAATCGTATTATTTTCAATCAATTTATTTATTTAAAAACATATATTATTATGCACAGTTTAACAAAGCCATGAGATGGTCATGAATCAAGGTCATGAAATCTGAGGCCTGTCATATATTTCCGCTGATGCTGAACGCCGGAGTTTTCAGCATGCATGAACTGGCCGAGGCGTGACAGTGTGCGCTTAAGGGTTGTCTGTGACTTTGTTTACATTCACACATGTGTTTTGTTTGGGTTTCTGTCCTGTCTCCACCCTTGTCATGTTGTTTTCCTCATGTGTCCTAATCATTCTCAGTTGCTCCTTGTTACCCCATTTGATTAGTTTGTATATTTAAACCCCTCGTGTATCTTTGTAATTGCGAAGAGTTCTGTTTCAGTGTTTTGCTGCCTGAGCTGTACTAAACCTTTGTTTGTTTCTTTTGACTGCTTGCCTGGTTATTGATTCACATGTTTTTGCCTAGCCTAGTTTATACTCTTGTCTGATCGCCTGACGCACGCCTGTTTATGGATTTTTCCTTTCGTTTTGAACTTTTCTGCCTGCCTGTCTAAATAAAAGCTTTTTTCTGCATTTGCATAAATCCGCACTCTGCATACACGACAAGTAATCAGAATGCACACGGATGCAAATGCAGTAAAACGGCCCTGTTCACACCTGGTATTAACATCTATCATCTGATCAGCTGAACTGTAATGCCATTTACATTTGGCATTTTGAATGTGTCTCCAGTGACCATTTGTGATCGAATTTCATGCACCATATTTGCTGGAGAAAGGGTGTCAAGCACATGTATTATGTCAATACTCCACTGCATTTATTTTCATGCAGAAATGTCCCAAAAATCCTATTTTATGTAACTTTTTCAACAGTTTCGATTGTGTAGTCTGTTAATGAAACTTATAAATGAACGGTACAAAAGAAAGTCAGAAAAACAGTTGCTTTCATGTCTATTCTTATAGCATTGGTAAATGGTGCACTTATATAGCGCTTTTATCCAAAGCGCTTTACACTGTGTCTCATTCACCCATTCACGGTAGCAGAGCTGCCATGCAAGGCACTAACTTGCCATCAGGAGCAACTTGGGGTTCAGTGTCTTGCCCAAGGACACTTCAGCATGTGGAGTCACCCGGGCCGAGGACGTCGTTCCGCCTGCCGAGGACGTCGTTCCGCCTGCCGAGGACGTCCCTCCGCCCGCCTGCCTCGCCTAGGACGTTGCTCCGCCTGCCGAGGACGTCGCTCCACCCGCCGAGGACGTAGCTCCGGCTGCCTGCCCCGCCGAGGACGTCGCTCTGCCTGCCGAGGACGTCGCTCCGCCCGCCTGCCCCGACGAGGACGTCACTCCGCCCCCGTGCCCCGCCGAGGACGTCGCTCCGCAGCTCCGGCCCAGTCGAGTTACCTACCCTGAGCCCCAGTCCTGCTGGGGACGCCGCCCAGCTTTCCAGTTCAAGTGCCGCCGGGGGTGGCGCCCTGCATTCCAGTGCCTCCGGGGGTGGCGCCCTTTGTTCCAGAGCCGCCGACTTTTAACCTCGGTGGAGGGGTTGCCCTGCACATCTGATGCCCGACGGAGGCTGCCTCTCTTCCCATGGCAGTGAGAGACAGTGTTTACAGGGGCCAGGGACCCCTGTTGGAGGAGCACACTTTGGAGTGAGGTTCTGTTACGCCACCGCCGACAGAGGGCACTGCGGCGCTTCATCTGAATGGACTTATCTTTGTTTTTGTTCACTCGCTTCCGGAGTAGCGTTAGCTTTAGCGCTGAGTGGTTGCAGGTGTGTGTATTTTGGCTTGATGACACTTGTTATAAAAACGCTTGAGTTACTGAGCACGTTGCTATTTGTTCATATGTTTGTAGTGGTCGTGTCACCTGTGCTAAAAAGGATATTATTATATGTCATGTTTTCTTGTTTCTCGGAAAAGACAGCATTTGCTTTAAGTTGCTGTGTGAGCATTAAATAAAGACTTTGACCTGCACCTGCATCCGCCTCGTCTACATTCCGTTACACAGCTGACCGAGGCCGTGAAAATTAATTGATTGTAGGCAACGAATTGGTGCCTACAAAGCAGAGAGTAAGGGGAAAGGGGAATGGGGATTATTTTTGTTAATGAAACGAAAAAAGAAAGTCACTTGGATTGCTACTCAAAGCATTTGTAAGCTGCTATATATCTACTAACGGGGATGCTAAATAGTGACTTAGTATGGTGTCCAAACCTTTGCAGATGCCACAATTATTATTATTATTATTATTATTATTATTATTATTTGCCATCAGAACTGTGCATTAACATTTCATGAATTTTTAAGCATTTGCTGCCGAGTTCATGTTTACTTCTTTTCACTTCAAAGATCAACAAAATATGTAACTTGGCCAAGGATGCCCAAACGGTCAGACTTGCATCAAACACAGCAGATATGTGTCCACAGTGAGATATAAGCCCATACATGTGGAATATCTGCTGTGGATAGTGTTACAATATTTAGTATAGGATACTATGGGCTCATTCAGCATTATTTTTTTCAGCAAAATTTAATTTTATTATTAGGTGTTTTATTCCTCTTATTCCACAGCAATATTCATACTTTATTTAAAATCGGTTTATAGTTAAATTTAGTGTTGTAGATTAGTTCTTGATATCTGTCACGCTACGTCGACGGAGACAAGCGCAGGCGTGTTGGGAGATGACGCTGAAATGAAAACAAAGTGACACTCAAATCAGGTAAGCAATGAGCCTTGGACGTAGGCTAAAGGAGTAAAGAAAGTCGAGTTTGAAGTTGAGAAACCAGGGAAACCACTTAGTAGAAAACAAGGCTTAATAAACAAACAGAGACGAGGCTGCTGAGCGTATACTTCGCATCGGGCTAATGCTTGGGAGGTCCTTATCCTAAGGTGTCTGCAGGTGATAACAATTAGAACTCCGGCGAACTCGAGGGCGTGTATGGCTGGGAAGTGTATTCCTCCTCCGCCATGTCCCTAATCGGAACTACACATTGTGAGCCGGGGCGCTGATCTCGCTGTGTTGTAACAATATCACTTATGATATAGAAATTATAAACAGTCTTGCCCTCATCAGCCCCTTCTTTTACTTTCTGTTAAAGTAAAAAAAGTGCAGCAAAAATCATTCTAGAACGAAAAGGAACATTTGAAAAAACACAGCATAAACCAGATCACTGAATGTTTAAAAGAGTACAAAAGCCATCTATTTCTTTGCAGTACACAATCCCCCCAAATCTATTAGGTTAGCAAGGCCCATTCATTTCTTTGTGTCCTACACCAAAGACATTTTGGTTTGAGATCAAAAGATGAGAATGAGATGAGAGTTTAGGATTCCAGATTTTATTTCCTGGTATTTACATCTTAATCTGTTAAACAACATAAAATATTTTTTATCAGACCGCCCAATTTTAGGTGAGCAAAAGTATGTCTTGAAGTAAATAACACTTAATATTTGGTTGCATATCCCTTGCTTGCAATAACTGCATCAAGCCTATGACATCACCAATTGTTGCTTTCTTCTTTAGCGATGCTTTTACCACAGCCTCTTTAAGTTATTTGTTTCGGTGGGTTTTTCCCTTCAGTCTCCTCTTCAGGAGGTGAAATGCTGTTCAGTTGGGTTAAGGTCTGGTGATTGACTTGGCCAGTCTAAAACCTTCCACGTTTTCCTCCTGATAAAGTGCTCTATTGTGTTGGCAGTGTGCTTTGGATCATTGTCTTGCTGCATGTTTAAATTCCACCTGATTAATTTGTATGTATTTCTCTGTAAATTTCCAGACAAAATGTTCCTGAAAACTTCTAAATTCATTCTGCTGGTCTGCATACGGGAGTGGAAAACGGCATTCAGCACCACCTCGGGTCACTACGAGTACCTGGTCATGCCTTATGGGCTCTCTAACGCCCCCTCAGTGTTCCAATGTTTCATTAATGATGTTCTAAGAGACATGCTAGTGAAGAACATCATCACGTACATCAATGACATCCTAGTCTACTCTGCATCCCTAGAGGTGCATGTCAGCCATGTCCGGCAGGTTGTGCACCATCTCCTGCAACATCAGCTTTACATAAATGCCAAAAAGTGTGTGTTCCATCGACACACAATCTCCTTCTTGGGGTATGTCATCAGCATAGAGTGGCGTCATGGAGTTGCAATGGTTCCTAGGCTTTGCCAGCTTTTACTAATGGTTCATTAGAGGGTTTAGTAACATAGCACCCCCTGGCATCTCTCCTACATGGCAAGCCAAGGCAGCTAGCTTGGAGCCCAGCCATCCAGGAAGCATTGAAAAAGCCCAAGAAAGCCTTCACCACGGGTCCCATCCTCAAACACCCTGACCCCTCCAAGACCTTTGTCGTGGAGGTCGATGTTTTAGAAGCAGGAGAGGGGGCTGTCCTATTACAGAGGTTAGGAGACAAACCCAAGCTTCACCCTGTGGCATTATTTTCTTGTAAACTATCCCCAACTACTACATGGGGTACAGAGAACTCCTGGCAATCAAACTCACCCTGGAGGAATGGAGGCATTGACTGGAGGGCGTCACACACCTGCTCGTTATTTTCACAAAAAACTGGAGTATCTATGTATGGCCAAACGTTTCGCGGTCCCTGTTCTTCTCCAGGTTCCAGTTCACCTTTAGAACTTTAGGCCAGGATCAAAGAAGAACACCAAGACCGATGCCCAGTCACGACTCCACAGTACAGAGAGCTGAATTGACCATGTGAATTACATTCTGCTCTCCTCCTACATTGTCAGCGCCATCGAATGGCATTGGATCAGTGACCACATCCTAGTGGATGTCGACTGATTTTCGAAGTCCCTGCGTCTCATCCCACTACCTGCCATCCCGTAAGCCTTTACCACAGCCGAGATATTGTTCCAGTATGTGTTCAGGTACTTTGGGATCTCAGAGGAGATTGTGAGTTATTGGGGCCCACAATTTACATCCCGAATCTGGGCCAGGTCTCCGGACCTTTTGTACCATGAACCCAGAGAATTGGTGCGGATTCCTCCCATGGGCAAAGAATGTGCGAATCTCCCTACGACACTCAGCAATGCAGCTCACCTCCTTCCAGTGCATCTTGGGCTACAATCCACCATTATTCCTATGGAATGCCAGCCCCACTGACTCGCCGTCAGTCGAGGAATGGTCCCACAGCAGTGAGTAGGGTTGGGAACGCACACACCAACACCTGGTGCAGGCCACATGCACCTCCAACCGAAAGGCTGATCGTCACCGGAGGGAAGATCTCAACTACAACCCGGTGACAGAGTGTAGCTCTCCACTAAGGACTTGAGGCAGCTGTTCCCAAGCAAGAAACTCAACTACAGGTATATCAGATCCTTCTGGATTAATTAACAAATCAATGAACTGGGATCGTCTGGAGAAGGCCCCTGTCCGTGAGATCTTCAACTCACACCTCTGGCGGAATTTTTCTGCTATCCCTGTGGAGGTTGGGGACATTGAACCCGAGTGGGCAATGTTCAAAGCCCCCATTGCTGAAGCTGCAGCAGAGAGCTGTGGTCTCAAGGTCTTAGGTGCCTCAAGGGGTGGTAACCCTCGAACACCATGGTGGACACCGTTGGTCAGGGAAGCCGTCTGACTGAAGAAGGAGGCCTTCTTGATGCATTGTCCCGGGGGACTCTCTAGGCATTTGCAATGTACTGACAAGCCAGAAGGGCTGCAGCTTCTGCCATGGAAGAAGCAAAGCAGTTCGTGTAAGAGAAGTTCGGTCGGCACCAAGGTGTTTCTGGAAAACCATCTGCCACCTAAGAAGGGGAAACGGGGAACCATCCAAGCTATGTACAGTAAGGATGGGACGCTGTTGACCTCAACTGAGGAAGTAATTGCATGGTGGAAGGAACACTTTGAGGAACTCCTGAATCTGACTAACATGCCCTCTATGGTAGAGGCAGAGGTGGAGGCTCATGGGGGATCATCGTCAATTTCCGTGGTGGAGGTTACTGAGGATTGAAGATTGATGAGATCCATCCAGAAATGCTGAAAGCTCTGGGTGTGGAAGGGGATGTCTTGGATGACATGCCTCTTTAACAATGCATGGAGTGGCAGTCCGGGGTGGTGGTTCCCAACAATTTTCATCTTCAGCTGACAGGAAGGCTATGTTAATTCAAATAAGCACTCTTTTTAGCCA
>JAOUWY010000062.1:27752001-27762900 GCA_025728095.1 Prietella phreatophila | reverse complement strand
CTGTAGAGTGACAGACATCACGAGGGTCCTCCTCGTCACTACTACAGGGCAGACGGAAGTCCCCGTGACGTCACCGGCGAACTGCAACAAGACGACGGTGTTGCAACAATACGGCTACATTTGATCATCAAGTCCCTGTTCGGTCTTTAATTTGATACCAACGGGAGATCAAGCGAAACGGCTCCTTTTCGCGTACAGTGAAAGAAACGACGGCGGTGTGTCGTTTCAGGTGTTTTTCATGATGTCGAATCGTCTGGCCTTTCAGACTCAGCTAGCCTCCATCATGGAGGTACTGGCGAACGCAGCCGTGGCAGAAATCTGTAAACTGGTGGACGATGACTACGCGGTGATTAATCTGCAGATGTCTCAGTGCCAGCGCGAAAACAAGGCGCTGAAGAGGAAACTTCACCTGATGGAGCTGCGAATGGCACGCGGTTACGCCGAAAGGAGAATCCGTGAAAGCTCAGGAAATCGCTCCAGTAGAGTCCAAGTGAGCGCAAATCTATCAGACAAATACCGAGCTCCTGTTGCTGGTACGTACCTTGATATCTGATTCTTTTCCAGTAATAATCGTCCCGAAGTGTTTTATAGTCTACCACAGCAATTTTACAAGGATTATATATATATATTTTTAATTAATGGAGCTTTTTTTTATCCGTTTATTGTTACACAGCATGTTGATTTAACACCCATAGTGTTGCATTTACATCCTACAATGTTTAGCTATACAAGTCCATTGGACACAAAGGAACACTCTGGGAGTTCATGCAACACTTGGGATTTTACTGTGTACGAGTTAATGCCACACACACACACACACGTTAGTTCCTGTTATTATATTTATAACCGCTATTAACAGTAAACCCCTCAGCAGATTCTGTCTCTGTCTGACTTCAAGTTAAAAATGCAGGTTATCATGTTGTATTCTGTCCTGAAAACTTTCCAGTAGGGCTGGGCGATATGACAAAAATAACGCCTCATGATAAATCGCGATCAAGTAGTAAAATAAACCCCCCAAAATGTTGAACTGACTTTAATGATACTTTTCTTTCATGTCGACAAAAACATTTTAGGTCAAATCAATTTCATCCACTCAGGACCATTTAATTTGTCATTTTTATAAACGTGGTTTTTTTTTTTTTAAAATACATTGCCATACCAACAATATCTTGGAAAAGTGTATCATTTATCACAGTAGCGATTATTATATTGATATATCACCCAGCCCTATCTTTAAAGTTACATGAACGTCTCCTTACACTAAGCTCCATTATATTAACGATTATGCACGTTCTTTGTTATAACAAACCAACTATAGAAACCATAATACATTAATATAAACCTGTGATTTGCCTTGCAGCTGCTACTTATAGAAGAAGAAAAAAAGTTAGAGAAAACAACTTCTAAGCAGTCAGACTAAACAATTCAGCCCTGCTGTGGTATAAGAATTTGCTATATTTTTACACGGGTGTATTCTTCCTTGTAATTGCATAATAGTTGTTCATGTTCATTACATCCTGCTTTGTTTTGCTTTTCTGTTCCAAGACATTTTTCCAAATCAAGATGAACTCTATGGGAGGCAGTTAAATGAGGATGTTTGGAGAGATGGGGAATCTTCCAGTGCAATTGTGCCAATTGGTCATTCAGTCATCAAACATGATGAGAATGGGGTAAGCAATGGTTGCACAGTCTGCACAAACATACAATTTAACTTCATTATTTAGTTTAGTACTAAATAAGTCAAAGCATGAAAACATCACAGAACTGTGAATGAAACCCTGTTGTGTATGCATAACTACACTGCATTATATTAAAAAAAATCTTTTTATTGATTCAACAATTATTGGCACCCTATTAGTCAATACTTTGTGCTACCTCACTTTGCCACGATAACAGCTCTGAGTCTTCTCCTGTAATGCCTGATGAGGTTGGAGAATGCATTGCAAGGAATCTGGGACCATTCCTCCATACACAATTGCTTCAGATCCTTCAAGTATTGAGGTCCAAGCTGGTGGACTCTCCTATTCAGTTCACCCCACAGGTTTTCTGTGGGTTTCAAGTCAGGGGACTGGGATGGCCATGGCAGGCCCTTTATTTTGTGATCAGTAAACCATTTTTTGTGTTGATTTTTATGTATGTTTTGGATCATTGTCCTTCTGGAAGATCCAACCATGGCCCATTTTAAGCTTTCTGGCAGAGGCAGTCAGGTTTTCATTTAATATCTTTTGATATTTGATGGGAGTCCATGATGCCATGTATCCTAACAAAATTAACTATGAGCATGAGGTACTTTTCCATATGGTTACCTCTCTGTGTGCCAAAACCACCTCTGGTGTGTATTGCCAAAAAGCTCTATTACAGTCTAAAAAGAGAAGCAAATTAGTAAATGAACCACATGAAAATGAATCACATGTAAATGAATCATATGAAAAAGCTCTATTTTAGTTTCATCTGACCACAGAACCCGATCCCATTTGAAGTTCCAGTAGTGTCTGGCAAACTGAAGATACTTGAGTTTGTTTTTGGATGAGAGTAGAGGGTTTATTTCTTGAAACACTTCCAAACAACTTGGCGATGTAGGTGACTTCTGATTGTAGTTTTTGAGACTTTCTGACCTCAAGGCACAACTGACTTCTGCAATCTGTGATCTTTGGAGATATTTTTTGGCCACTCAACCCATCCTATTCACAGTACGTTGAGACTAAATAGACACATGTCCAATTCCACGTTGATTCATAACATGTCCTGTTGACTAGAACTTCTTAATTATTTCCCTGATGGTGGAAATGGGCATTTTCAGTGCTTGTGCTATTTTCTTATAGCCACTTCCCATTTTGTGAAGCTCAACACCCATTTGCTACACATCACAGCTATATTCCTTGGTTTTACCCATTATGTGTTACCTCATATTTATACCTCTGTGAAACAGGAAGTAATGATTGAACAATATCCTGTTCCTAGTCAACCAGGTGTACAAAAAAATTTTGAGAATATACTTCAAATATATTTTCTCTCATCAATTCATAGGGGTGCCAATAATTGTTGTACACACATCTATTTAACAAAGTTTCTTTTTTTTTGAGAAACGTGTGTTTGTGCAGTTGTTTTATACTCATGAGAGCAGAGTATTTTTGTGAATTTTCTTTAACAAAAGATCACAAATTTAAACAATAAAGACAGATTTTCACCATCTCTTTGCTCATATTTACCAAGGGTGCCAATATTAGTGGAGGGCACTGTAATGTGTATATTTAATAGGGTGATTTTCATGCTCAAACACACTTACTAACTTAGGCATGAAAATCACTCAAATGTATTGGACTTTAAATATACACCACCATAAGACATATGATTCATGTCATCTTCAGCTGATCAGCAAGATAAGTCGTATGTCTGTTATAAATCCTTGTAGTTCAGCTTCTGGTATTTTCTCTCATAAGCATGAAGACTCCAGTCAGGCTGGACCAAACTCTGTACTTGTTAAGGCTGAGACATCTGATGAGGGCCACACACAGCAGCAACTATTCATTCGAGAAGATGGTGAGTAGATGTATTAAAGATTTTATTGGCATTTATAA
Source organism: Prietella phreatophila (assembly GCA_025728095.1). Taxonomy (NCBI): domain Eukaryota; kingdom Metazoa; phylum Chordata; class Actinopteri; order Siluriformes; family Ictaluridae; genus Prietella; species Prietella phreatophila. Next base: position 27,759,322 of record JAOUWY010000062.1, on the reverse strand, counting down.
ATATCAATTATTATGTATTTAAAAATGATGTTCAGAACTTTATGTGATTTTAAAATAAAGACTACCAACAAAAACATTACATCCTAAAGATAAAAAACTGTTACATAGAAGCATGTTTGGTTATAACCTATTGCATCTATCTCCCACTGTTTCTTAGGAGTGGCAGAACCTGTGTGTGAGGGTGTGGAGGCAGATTATGGTGCTGCTCAAGTGGATAAAGTGGATGGTCAGAACTCCAGGACACGGCACGAGGCTTTGGAGGTCAGTGGATCTGACAAAGTGCTTAAATCTGAGCCACAGTTTGAGAACGCTGAAGGGTTATCCCAGGAGCCCTTGGGAGGACAGGGACAGGCAGAGTTTGGTGTAAGTGGGGAGTGCGCTCCCTTGGGGGAGCTATTTATGCAAGGGGGAGACGATGCGGACCCACAGCAGCCATCTTGTTCTTACATGATGAGTGACAGTAAAACTGAAAGCCAACATGAGCATCTCCCACAGAAACCAGAGATCATAGAGGTTGAGTCTGCAGAGGAGGGGGATGACATCACTCTTTGGGACAACAGTAAAAAATCAACAATACTCCGTGCTTTGCAAAAGTACCCCACCACAAGAATAGAGCATCTTAATAATTTTAGCATGCCCTCATCCAGCCTATCACGGTTGACCAGTGACTTTCCAGTGATGGCATCAACATCTTCAGTTATACCCGATGTGGATAGTTGGCAACATGCCAAAGGCATTGGTCTATACCAGCCAAGAATTGGACAGGCAAGACATGAACGAGCTCAGAACGAGAAACTCTTTACTTGCAAATATTGTGGAAAAGCTTTCAACCGCCCAAAGAAGGTGGAGATCCACCAACGCATCCACACGGGTGAGAAGCCATTCCGCTGTAACACCTGCGGGAAGCTCTTTGCAGAGGCCGGAAACCTGAAGAAACACCAGAAAGTTCATACAGGGGAGCGGCCTTATAGCTGCACCCAGTGCGGGAAGGCATTCGCATGGATACGAAACCTCAAAACTCATCAGCAAAAATACCACCCTGATATGCTCACAGCAGAGGAACTACTATCACTTGGGCCAATCAACAACTGACCAAAATGACTTATGGACATTAGATGGATCAAGCTGCATGCAACTGTGGGTTGTTTATAGTATATTGTTACAGATATCTGGAATACTGATAAGAAACATCAGCTCTGAATTTGGTCCAACCAAGTATTATACAGTATGTACTACTTGATTTAAGTGGGGTTCAGTTTTTTCTTTTTTTTTTTTTGGTTGTTTTTTTTATTTTTTTTAAATAATTCACAGGAATTAACTCCACTGAACTAAGTACCCCAAATGTGGATCTATGGTTAATGTCATGCCCATATAGAAATGGTTTTAGAGGCAGCTATTTGGAATTGTATGACTCCAAAATAAATTTTGATTAATCAGTGCATTTGTTTGCTCCTTTGAGGGGAAAACTGTTAGTTTAATTGATTTTGTAGAAATATTATTTTTATTATATTTCTGAATTAATCCGAATAGCTTCAGCTGAAACTCAAGACTGTCCAATAGGAGAAGAGGTAAGAAGGGATCTACACTGGTGTTTGTCTTACCTTATGTCACTGAGAAATCATGCTTTGTAGAGTACCTCTTGGTCAACCAAAAAGTACTTGTAACATTAAATCACAACTATTTTGCTACTTTCAAAGATTATTAGCAAACGCTGGCTTTATTCAGTGGTCAATATTCAATAAAATGCGCCTTTGTAGAAACATCTGAGCATGGGTATTATTGTGTGTTTCAGCTATATGCATTTTGTAGAAACATTAACTGGGAGTACAGTGTGAATATGTGTTAAGCAGAAATAATGGCTTGATCTGTATACCTGTCCACACAACAAAGCCACAAAACAGCAACCTTTAAGTAGCTAACAGTATTGTGCTAGCTCTAACTTGACTAGATGTGTGCCATAAAATACATACTGGTGAATTATACATGCATGTGGTAATATGGTGTATTTTTCTTTTCAGTTGTTTCCAAAAAAGTGTATTAGCACACTTTACCTTATGCTTATTATATGATATATTAACCTAATGTTAATTAGAAGGTTATTCTTTTACACTAATTTAATTTGGAGTATACTACAAAAATGTTGCTCTATTACAATGCATCTGTGGAGGCTGATCCTGTCTTGGGAAAATTTTTCTAAATGCATTACATGACAGCAAATATGCAACACAAACCAACACCTACTTAATGGGCTGTTACATTGATTGATTGTGTATGTAACATTAGGCTTCTCTCGTAATGCTCAGTCTTTGTGTATGTGTGTGTGTGTCTGCACTATAGCACCAAAAGACAGATGATGAAGCGCCAGACGTGCTGTTCATTAAGGAAGAGCATTCAGAGCTCGAACAGCAAGAAAGCCAGACACATGGTGGCATGACCCTGCAAGACGGTGAGTCAAGGCGGTTGAGGGGAAGTGATGAGATATAGTAAACGGACCACACACCAGACTTGATTTCTCAGGGTTTAGTCCTGGATATGTGTGAGTATTGGGCACGAATGAATGCGCATGAAAACCTATGCTGTAGATCAGCCTAACTGCCCCATGTGCTGATATCCAGGTAGACTGGATTGTTTGGGCTGGTAAATTACGGTAAGCATAAAGCCCTTATTTGTAAAGTATCTTACTAATTGCATACACAGTAATATTCAGCTTGGTCTGCTGAGTCAGATAATTAGGCTCAATTTGGCCTGAGTCAATTCTTTGAGCTCCTAAATGGCTTATTACTATTTTTTTTATTCTTATTTCTGTACTGGACAAAGAATGATTATATCCTAATCGTCTGATTTTAATTTTTTTTATACGGTAAATATATTAACCAGTTTTGTTACTTGCCATAATTAAGTGAAACCTATCACTAATTGTCATGTTGCTAGAAATTACATATCCCCCTTTTCGTGAAACAAAAACAAACAAACAAAAAAAGAAACACTTGCATTCTACTGTAAATTGAGGCTTTGTCTGTTCCTCAGGATTTGTGGAGTCCAGCACGGACATTTGTGCAAACGGGGTCTCTTCCCCACCTGTGCAGATCACATTAGCTCTCAATGTTCAGGAGGTCAGTGTGGATAATACAGTGCTAAAATCTTGGTCTACTCTCAGAGTCCTGTACGCTTCCTCACACATACAGAATCTACATAATGTTTAATTTATTTTTCCTTAATACCAAAAAGTTGTGTACATTTTATCCTTTTCAGCCTCTCGAGTTGGAGTCATCCCTTGTGAAGGGTCAAAGTAGACATCAAGAAGAACACCAGGGAACTTCCAGTCAGTCAACAGACAAGCAGATTACTATACATGGTGAGTAAGATATCTGTGCAGTGATAATAGAAAACAAAGATTGTTTAATCACCAATTTCATATAGTACTCATTTAGTGACCTTTAAAGAATTGATTTCTTAATTTCATGTTTCACTGGTGTACAAAGAAGATAAAAAGTTTTTAAGGAAATGATTAAAATGAACAGCATTACTGATTCATTTTTCCTGTTATCTGGATGTGATAGACTCCCAGACTGCAGGGTCTCTGTGTTCACGTGAGCCAGTTCTTCTTCAGAGCGACGTCAAAGTGTGGGAGATCTCCAGTTCCCAGTCTCATCTCCAAGGGTCAGATGAGAGCAGCAACATCCCACTTTCAAACCAGAATGCTCAGAGAAAAAAGGTAGTGTCTGTCGATATGCTAGGAACTAATAGTACACTGTATGAAAGAGCGAAGGAGCCGGAGAGTTCTTTTCCACGATGGACTGCAAATAGCCCCTCTGACAGTCAACCATCTTGTTCATACATTATGGAAGTAGAGCAAGACCAAGACTGTGTTCTGGTACAGTCCGGACCTGTGTCTGTTCGGGGAAGGCACAAAGGGGTTGCACCAAACAGGCTTCAGGATCCCAGAGGGCTTCATAGGGTGGAAGAAGAGTGGAATACAGTCACTGCTTCAAGCCAAGCCCATAATCATCAGTTCAGTCATTTCAACCGGACTCGATTAGAGGCAGCAAACCGAGCAAATCTCACTCAGGCTGTTCCAAACTTACCACATCCTGCGGTTTCTCTCGCTGGTCTTCAGCTTCCAAGGCTGAAGCAGAAGGGCAAGAGGAAAAGTTATATCTGCAGGTTCTGTGGAAAGGCTTTTACAGGGCAGTCTAACTTGGAGGCTCATCAACGCATCCACACTGGAGAGAAGCCTTTCAAGTGTGAGACCTGTGGGAAGCTCTTTACAGAAGCAGGAAACCTGAAGAAGCATCAGAGAGTTCATACTGGAGAGAAACCGTTCGTGTGTAATCGCTGTGGGAAGTGTTTTGCCTGGATCTGCAATCTCAGGACACATCAGCAGTCCGCTTCCTGTGGGGGGGTGTAAGGAAAAAAACTTAAAAAAAAAAAAAAAAAAAGTGCACAAATTCGCATAAAAATCTGTGTGCTTGCTAAAAATGTTTGGACAGGTGGAATCCAATAGAGCTAATTAGTAATTATTAGACAGTGATTAAAAGCGTATCGCCCACTCCTAGTATGGACGAGCGAGGATGAACAGAGTTTCAAGTTAAGACACATGGTGCTTTCCTCTATATCGGTTCGGTGCCTTAATTGTTCCCTGTAAACTTAGTCTGTTTTAAGATTTCAGAAATTGCAAATGCCATTCTACCTCCTGAATTTTTCTGCGGACAAAAACAAAGCAATATGTTTGAACCAGATAGGAGAATATCCAATTATGATTCAATGCTGGAACATATTCAGCAAATGATGATAGCAATGTACCATGAACTCCAGTGTATGCTGACTCATTGTAAAATAATTAAATGAATAAGATCACATTAAACATTGGAAGCATTTGTAAAACAGAAGTGAACTTTGTGCACACATTTCAAGTTAGGCTCTTTGCAATGTAAATGGGGAGTGGTGTATTACCGAAAATGTTATTAATTAGACCACAATGCTGTTGATTTGTCAATCCTGATTGGTCAGAAGATATTGAATAATTTTCTATAACCGGTTTATACATAGGTAGAAAGTAATTTTCAAATCACAGGTTTACATTAATGCGTGTTCTAATACATTATAGTTTCTATTGAAACAACTTACCCAGGGACTTGTATGGAGGACACTACATAATCTAATATTAAAACGCGTGTTTTTTAACAAAGAAAATTGTAAAATCATTGATGTGGTGATGCTTTCCATATGATTTTATTTTTTTCATTTAACATAAGGTACGTGGCTAAAAGTTTGTGGACTATTTTTATTTATTTATTTATTTTTAAAGCTGTGAAGAATTGATTGATTTATTTTAATAAAAAAATTAAGATGATTGGGTGGACAATGAGGGGCGCACGGTGGCTTAGTGTTTAGCATGTTCGCCTCACACCTCCAGGGTCCAGGGTTCGATTCCCGCTGGGGCCATGTGTGTGCGGAGTTTGTATGTTCTCCCCGTGCTGCGGGGGTTTCCTCCGGGTACTCCGGTTTCCTCCCCCAGTCCAAAGACATGCATGGTAGGCTGACTGGCATGGCTAAATTGTCCGTAGTGTGTGAGTGTTTGTGATTGTGCCCTGCGATGGACTGGCACCCTGTCCAGGGTGTACCCTGCCTTGTGCCCAATGTCTGCAGGTTCCCCGCGACCCTGAACAAGGAATAAGCGGTTGAAGATGGATGGGTGGACAATGACATAGCAGGGTGGACAGAGATAAGACTGAGTTAAGTAATATATAACATTGTTGGAACAAATGTAAACAGTTGTGATTTCATGAGAACATTTAGTGAATTTGCAATTTAAATCTAAAGAATTTGAATCTCAAAGTTTGCTCCACTCATATAAAATGCACTGCAGGTTTTGACTGCACCAGAACCTCTTGAACAGTGACGATGATAAAAGCCCTTGGCGAGATATGAAGCCTCGAAGTATGTTAAAATCAAACTGATTACTGACACAAAGTAGGTGTAATGATGTAAAATGTTTGCTCGGCTCATAAAAACTCATAGCAGGCTCTTACTGGAGCACAAACCTTTGGACATTAACAAAACCCTGTGGAAAAGATACGAAGTTTATAGTATGCTGCAACCAAACTTATCATTGACAAATAAAGGGAACTGATTTCACAAGTTTCTTAATTTTTCAACCCAATCTGTGAGGAATCTGAAACTTGGTCATCATTAGACCTTCCAACAGGACAATGATCCCAAGTCCTGGAAGATCCCACAGGGCCATCACAGTCACCTAAATTGCAACTGTACTTCCAAACTGACAGCTCCTAATGGATGGTGCATCTGTTGACGGTTTGTGGTTCAGCAATAATGCACAGAATCTGCCCAATATTATACCAACAGATATGTTCTTGTGGACTTGGTCACAATAATTTGTTGATAGTGTTGAGGTGCATGCACTTCACTTTATTGCTGTTTTCAGAGACCTCCATTATTACGGCAGGGTATCCTTCTCTGTCACAATTAACCACACACCATTCCCCAATGTGTTCTGGTTGTATGTCATCTAGTCACGAGCTGAGACACGAAACGACACGTTCATGGGTTACCTGATGATTGGATTTGTGAAACAAATGATCCCATAAAGCAAGGAATATCCAGTTTGCCATTGTCTCTTTGACAGTTATGAAATGTCTCTGTATATTACACATTAATTGTTATCGCACTTACCGCCTGGTAGAGTCTCAGCATGCCTTTGACCGCAGCTATTACTGCAATCTTAAAAGAATTGAGAACAAATTTGGACCTCTTGGTTCCAGTGAAGGGAAATGAATGAACAATAGTGAAATGCATACATTAAACTGAATAAATGCCATACTGTATCCTATAAAACACATAAACGGTCATAAAAGAAACAAAATGTTAAATATGAACATGTCCCAGCTCTCAATTCTCCAGCTTTAAATCACCATGTGTTTATTATGTGCCATATAAATCTGTGTAATATAGGACCCTGAGAACATAGATATGCTCCCGTTGTAATACAGCATATGTCTGCCCTGTCCCAAATGGCACACTCCACCCTTAGCTGTAAGCTAAGTAGCCTTGACATGAACTCAGACATGGGCTATGGCTAGGAAACTTGAACAAGAAATAAAGACTCTAACTATATATCTAATTACCCGTGTTGTGTGTCTCATGGCTCCCGGTATATACACACACAAGCCTTATTAGTCCGAACTGCTAACAGCTGCGGGCAATACCAAAACACACGACAAGATGGGGCGGAGCCATGACGTCATCCAATCTGCATTTCTTCGTGTGTTTTCCCTGAGGAGGGGGTGTGCATGAAGCGCAA
>JAOUWY010000062.1:27717278-27728184 GCA_025728095.1 Prietella phreatophila | reverse complement strand
TTTCCTTATGACCTCTCTCTCTCTCTCTCTCTCTCTCGCTCTCTCTCTCTATCTCTCTCTCTCTCTCTATATATATATATGAATTTAAAAAATTATGTTAAATCATTAGAATGAAGTTAATGTACAGTATTCTCACCAGCAGCAAGGATGTGAGTTATCCAAATTTAGCCAATTCTATGCTAAAAATCTCGACCCTGTCACATTCAACCTTCTTACTCATTTAAGAACAAAATGCAGCCATTGCCAGCAAAGAAACCTTGAAAAGAATTAGACACTGTTGCCTGAGATGGGTTAAATGCAAAATGCATGTTTTCGTAGATTCAGTGTTGAAAAACTATAACAAAAAATATTACAAAAGGTGAATGGCATGCCAATTGTGCAATCATCATCCCTCAACAACTCAGCTCTACACTTTGATTGGAGTCGGAAGTGAAATAAAGTTGTAAAATGAGTAAATGTAAATTCTGTAAAGGATCGTCTTCACAATATACACTGCAAAGGTTTTGGTCGTCCCTTATTAGCATTTGTAATTAAACACAAAGAAATGTTTTAAATTTAAATACTCTAGAATAAAAAAATCCTGGTGAGAAATGGGTATACGTGAATGAAATGTTTGCAACATTATATTTTATTTTTAAAAAAATGTCTGCATCTTACTGTAAAAAGCTGGTCTAGATCACACTGATTAGGCACTTGTAGCACACATTTCTTTGTCTTTTAGTTTACACTAACATGTTCAACTGTAAAACAAACCTAGACTTATAGTAAGTTACATTTGTACAGTAACTGCTTCACTAAACATGTGCACGTGTCTTTAATAAAGCACTCCCAATTAGAATATGTGAGTGGATGTACTTAGGAAGTCCTTAAATACAATGATTAAGGTATTTGATGGAATAATTCTTTACTTTTTTCTTTATTTATTTACTAGTGGATAAACTGTAATAAAACATTTTTGTTATAAAAAACCTTTTGACTGGCAGTGTATGTGAAATCTCAAATATGAATGCTGTCAGAGCGCATCACGACTCAACTGTGTGAATCGCAATAGATTAGAATTCATTTTTAGAAATCAGTTCCGACTATGCCACTGACTGAATGTGATAATGTTTTCATGTCAAAAACACAACTTTCTAAATTATATTTGCTGCTGTTACCTTATCATGACAAGCTTTTATAATGCTAGGTCATGACATTTGACAAAATCAACAGTTGCGGCTTTGCCCACATGCTCACACGTACTCTTGCTGTTTTTGTAGATTGCATTTGAAGACATGCTTCATATTGTAGTTGTTTTCTTTTTTCAGAGTGTGGCTTGAACACATTTGCACTGTGCAAACTCAGGCTTTGGAGGCTTTTTGATAGTGCGCTCGAAATCTAGATTGAGCTGCCTTAATATAACAAATAGCCAGTGGCAACCTGAAATGACTCATTAACTGCAAATCGACATTGTCATTAATAACAATCGTAAACGCTATACAATTAAATGCTATATAATTAATGCATATTAAAACACTATGTAATGCCTAGGATGTTTCCTAATCATTTCTAAGAAGGTGTGGCATCGGTCGTGATAAAGCAAACACTAAACTGAATTAATTTTTTGTATTAAATATATTGTTTTATGGGACTTTAAACAGTACATAATATCAAGTACATAAAATCAGTAGATATTGATGCATTTTCTGGTCTTTAAGGCAACATTTATAGCTCAGACACAGTAGATGCAACATAGACATACTTTTAATTGCTGATATAAAACATCAATTTAAAAATCAATTATAAGAATTTATTTGATTATGTTATGGCAAGATAAAGAATCCAGTAAATGGATCAGAAATGACTATGTTAAAAATTATAAATATTCAAAATCTTCTTGTTGTGCTTTTGATAAAACTTCATATTTGATCAATTCTGAAATGGCTTTCATTTACATTCTGAAAAAAAAAAACGTTTTATGTCTTAAGCAGACTATCAGTGGGTAAGCGAATCATCTTCCGACAAATGTCCTTATTAAACCAATCACTTCTGTAAATCAGCTATTTACCCAAGGACCCTTTAAACTATCAAATAAAGTCCATGGACCTCCTCAGTACAGATTTATTGTATGATCAAAATACAACTATTCAAATATTACACACATAATTATATTCTGGCTGTATACAAAAGACATAGATTTATCGTAAAAATCACATAATGAATACATAATAGCAATGATCATGGTTCACCATGGTAAAACAAAATAAATAAACAAGCAAAAATGCAAACAAACAAACAGACCCCGGGGCTATGCTTCCCGGACCCCTGGATGGCCCCAGACGCACCACTGGTATAGAAAACAATATGTTGAGGGAGTGGTGGAAACTCGAATTGTTATCATTACAACACATTTTATGCACTTCATAACTAATTTTGTACACTGACAGAATAACAAAAACCCTTTGCAATTGTGTTTGAAATGTATCTATAGTAAAAGTACCACAACTGCAAATGCTTCTGTGCATTCAATAGTTAGAAATGTATATGTGTGTATAAAAGATAAAAATGTATACAATTTGGCATGAAGGAATTCGTTTTTGGACTATTTTAGTTTTCACTACCATTTTAACTGCATTTAGACAAATGCAACAAGTGACATGGTGGATGTGGAATGTGTAGAAAGTGTAATAGTGATTGTGACTGTAAACAGCCAATGACATTACTGAATCAACTATTCTTGTAGTTTTCCCCATTACTTTATGATTACTTTACGCACGATCATGTGATACATGGTTGAGGTTTGCACAGCTATAAACATAAATATGGTTTTAGACTATATAATCTGGATCCTATAAAGTAGGGCTCTATCCATCCATCCAGGCCTAATTAGAATATTAATATTATCAGAATACTGTGAGATGAAATAAATGATTACACTGGTGTCTGGTCATGACATTTGGCAATTTTAAACATTTGCGGCCTTGCTCACATGCACTCTTGCTGTTTTCGTAGATTGCACTTTCGAAGACGACATACTTCATTTTGTAGTTCTTTTTTTTGTTTTTTTGAAAGCGTGGCTTGAACACAGTTGCACAGTGCATGCTCAGGCTTTGCAGGATTTTTGAGGGTGCGGTCAAAATTAGATTGAGCTACGTTGATATAAAGATTAGCCAGTGGCAAGTTGAAATGATGAACTCGTATTAACTCATAAAATCTAAAATTACATTTAGGTAGGACGATTCCTAATCTGTTTTTTTAGAGCAGTTACAGGAGTTACTTGTGATTGTAAAGCAAGCAATAAACTCAATGAATCTCCTTCATTAAATATACAGTATTGTTTTATGGGACTTGAAACAGTGCCTTAGAAGTCAAGAATTAGTACCTTTTGAGTTTATGAGGCATACTGATGCACTTTTCCGTCTTTAAGATAACATTTATAATTCTGACGCAATAGACGCGACATAGACACAGTTTTAACTGCTGATAGAAAACATCAGTTTAAAACCGAATGATAAGAAATTATCATATTCGGAATACTAGAACGTAGGCCTCTGTCCATCTAAAGGCCTGAATAGAGCATTAATATTATCAGAATGTTGTGTAGCATGCTAAGAAAGACGCTGCCAGAAGATGAAACAGATGGCTACATTGGTGTCTGTCTGCGAACCTCTCAAACTTGCTAGCATGTCTAAAGTTAAATGCAATTCTGCACAATACACACCCATTTCACTGCTAAAATCTGCTTGACATATAAAGTTGGACAACTTAGCAAAATCTGTTTTTGTGGCCCCTGTGGATTCACTCAAGTGTCCTTGATCTTGTTCAGAATTTATCATGGAATATCTCTGATATGACAGATTATTCATTATTTATTATAAGCAATGCTCTGGTGACATGGTGTTGAAATATAGATCATGGCCCAGATTGAAAAAGAATGAAAGTAGTACTCACAGTTGGCGAGGACAGCGAGCAAGAGCACCAGCAGCACAACACGGTCCATCAGTAACTGGCAGAAAATATGGAGACACCGTTATAACTGAATTTATTCCTTTCGCAGTCAGTCCAAAATTATTGTTTAAAATCTTATTTAAAAATTGAATCTATGCATGTTTCCTGCCCATTTAATTGTTGCATGCTGAGGTGTTCTGAATAGTATGCAGAAGTGAAGAAAATGCTTTGTTAAAAGAACACAATAGTCAGTAAAAAAAAAACTAACACATTACAATTTCCAAAACCTCAGACCTTGTGCCTTTTAAATCAGCTTTATCTTTGAAGAACAAATGAGCTCTTCATACCTTAAGATACAATCTTCCTGAACCACAGCAAATCAACACTGAGATATTTTGGGGGGTTTGTGTCCTGTGTTGTGTCCTTGTTAAACCTTAAAAAGCAGACTGATTGCTGCAGATTTGTCTAAGGCCTAAGTCTCGACTAAGTAGAATAGCTGTACCTTCTGTGAACGAAGGTTTAATGCTGCGTTTACATTTCTGGGTTCTTCAGTGAATTGATCACAACATAAAAATTAAGTCAGCGGAAACATGAGGGAAAATGAAACTTAATGAAACTCTGGGACTACAAAGCCTTTTCCTTGTTGAACAGCCATTCTAAAGCAGGATTTTAGATTAAAGTTCATCAGGTGTCAAGAGATACTCAAAAATATATCAAGTTCTTACCTTAGCTGAAAAACACATGATGCAGTGTATAGAGCAAGCAACACATACAAATGAAGTGAAAGGAAACATGCAGAGGTGTTAAAACTATCCTTTCTTCATTTCTCCTCCCCCATCATCTCTGTCTAACTCACTCTCTCCATACAGTGCATCTCCACATGTTGAATGTTGCTCTCTGCACGCTGCTCCGCTTCCTCACTTCAAAGGAAGACTAAGAGAAAAAAAGCTTAAACTTGAACAAAAAAGCCATGTAGACTGTAATAAGTGGGTGTTAGCACAAGGCGAGAAATTGTGATGTAGTGTCATGAGTAATTTTATCTGTATTAATTTTTATGCAAACTGTTCCTCAGCTTTTGGTGTAGCCAACGCACAAAGCACTACAGCATCAAAACAAGATAACAATGTCAATATTTGTGAATACATTTTTAGCTTACTTTCAATGTTAGTTGAGATAACAAACATTCAGGTTTTTAATGGGATGCACATGCTGGGTCCGAGCATTTTCTAGAGGACTAACTTTAATTCTAATGATTGTAATAAATATGAATTCTAATAAATTCTTATAATTCTGCAAAGCCTTTTATCTTTGAATTTTATATTCAAAATTATCTAAGGGAATACAGTTGGGACACTGTGCAACACATCTTTCGGTAAGTTTATCAGGAATTTTATCATTCAAATGTTATTTGTCACACACAACCACACACAGTACAACGTGTAGTGAAATGCTTTTTTTTTTTTTTTTTACCTATTTTTATGCCTTCAGACCAGACTATAGTTTTTCTTTTTCTTTCTTTTTTTTAAACTTGGAGTAAAATGATGATTCATATATGTATTATAAATCTCAAATAAGCAGGCCCGAGTGAGGCCTAATTTTAATGTCAACAAATGAAAAGTGACAAATGACAAGGTGAAACACAGAATGCAAATGATGCAAGAGCCTAATACCCAGTCGCTCATCTTTTTTCTTTGATCTCACTATTGCTCATTTCTTCTTTTTTTGTTTACACCCTTTCCCTATCGCCCCTTTCCCCTCCTTCACTCTCTCAGTCTTTGTCAAGCTTTGCTCTGTTGGTTTACCAAGCCGTAGTGGAGTTGAAAGGCCCGTAAATTCTGGTTTGCCAAACAAAAATCCCCACAACACCTCCTCAAATCTCGATTATGATTCAGTTTTAACAGTATTTCAATACATTTGGAAAGTGAGTCAAACTGCCTGTTTTGCTTTGCCTAATTAAATTCATAAAACAAGCCATTAAACTTAATGTCTGTTAAAGCTTAAAACACTGAGAAAGTGCTAACTGTATTTAAGATTCATTATATTTGCGTTTTAAAAGTTTGTTGACTGAATTCTAAAAATCTGATTTCATTAACGAGGGCAAAACAGGTCATCTATCTCCCTTTCCAGGTAACAGGCTTAATCATGAGAATAATGCAGACAGCTTTCATAGATCAACTTCAGTGTTTAATATCCACACCAAAGGAAATAAAAATAAAAATAATACACTTAACAGGCTACAGTCATCACCATCAATCCCACAGAATGCTTTTCCTCTAATGCTGCACATCACAGTGTGCGACTAAATAAACACCCAGTTTCCCCTTCTTTATTTCATGGCAGCTTACTCCCTCGTTTCAGGTCCTGAGGATGGGCCACAGATGACAGGGTTTTGCTCCGAACCTGAGTCTTAATAATTCATTAAGTTCATTAAATCATTAAAGCCATCCGAGGTTTGATTGGGGATGCCTCAATTTGTTTTTTATTAATTGCTCTTGTAAGTTAAAAAATAATGACTGAAAATAAAATTCAAAAGTATACCCCGAGCATCTTTTCTAAAGCTGACAGTTTGCAGGCTCGCCCCCAGGCCCTTTTATCGTGGGGATGGAAGCTGTTATTGTGGAGTGCAAATGTGATTCAAAACGCTCTTTCTACCTGTCAACATACAGAAGATACACACTCCAAAATTTGGGGCAGCTGCAGGGGACTACATACAACGTCCATAGATACATACAGCCTTCATTCACCCCATGTCAGGGAAACCAGAGCTTTGCCAATCATAACGTTTATAATTGAATTCATTAAGCCGTTATAAACCATTATAACAGACACATATGGGCTTTAGAAGACTAACTTGTCCGAGTAATCTTTTTTAAAATATTTGCGGTGTCAAGCTGGTTTCTGAAAGCTGTATGTAAACTCCAAATGATGTTATGTAGCTCAAACTCCCTCGCATGTTCACTGTGCGGTGTTATGGGTTCCTTTTGCCTCAAACACCACACCATATACTGTGCTACAGCAGATAAAGATATGTTTATATTATATTCCCCTTGGTTTTTTTTATTTAGCATAATTATTAATATCTGTTTATACAAATCACACAGTCTTCACTAAAGTATTTAAACAGTCCCTTCATGTAATGTTCTCATCCAACAAACTGTACATGGCGCAAGGGAGGTGTGAACAAAAAAAGGAACAAAAATAAGATAAAAAGCTTAAGAAAGAGCAAAAGAGATTAGAGGAACAAAAAATCTGTTCCCAGAGGGTGGTTCGCGGTGATCAGTGCGGTGTTGGGGGACGGGACTGAAGGAATGGGCTGAAGGAGCAGGTGCACCGTTGCATTAAATACAGAACCGACTACTCTTGTAACAAGGTACATGATTCAGGAGTCAAGTACTCCACCAAAATAAAAGTACCTGAAAACGTGGTGTTAAACATGTAGACAGTTTGTAAAGTAGTTTGTGTCTTTAGTGAAAGTTAGTGGTGGTGTCTTCTCTGGGGGAGCGGCTAGACAAATCAGAAAACAGCAGGCGATAGATTATTCATATTATCAAGTAGTGTAACGTTTCTCATTACTCATTAAATTAAAAAAAAAAAAAAAACATGATTCTGAATTATGTACCACAGCCATAAGAGGCCAAACAGCAACACAATTCCATTGAATTACTGTAAATTAAAACAAAGGCAAATTCAATCAACACAATCATCAATTTCAAATCCTAGTTCTGGAAACATGCTAGAACAGCCAGGAACTGAACCAAGTCCAAAGTTGACAGACATCCATATTTTTCTCGGACAGGTTTTTGGAGCAAGTCTTTCACTGAGGTGTCAGAGGGGGGGAGGGGGAAAATCCCACATGGTAACCCAATGTCAAACATTTTGTGCAAGCCTCAAACAGGAGGAGAAAAATTGGGGGGGTCGGTTGGAGGCAAAAGAGGTGGGAGGGAAGAGACATAACAGAGATGAGGGATTGAGAGAGATAGATCGACACAGAGAGAGAGACTGGTTCAGGAGTACGGCTGTGGTACACCAAAGCCTGGCCTATAAAGTGGCCTACCTGTAGGTGACTGAGAAGGAGGCATATTAGAGCCCATGGGGTAACTATAACCTCCATAAGGGTAGGGGGTGGGGTAGGGAGCATTACTAGGGCCAAACTGCCCAAAAGGAGGACCTTGGTGAGCTGGAAATGCAGGCTGGGTGGGGTACGGGCATGTAGGTGGGGCAAAGGCAAGCCGAGCAGCGGGGTAGCCTGAGGATGGAGTAAAAGCCGCAGCCTGGCTTGAGTAGGGCTGAAAAGCACCTGTGGGGTTTGAGGGGGCAGCTGTAGAGGCCGAACAGGGCTGACTAGGAGGAGAAACAGGGTATGGAGTGTACGGCAGGGCACAGTTGGGCGGGTTGACGCTCACGCTGGGTTTTTGCTGTGGCTGTTGCTGGGGTTGCTGCTGTTGCCACGGTGACACCGATCCGGCCTCCGGATTGGAGCACGGCTCTGATATCACACAAGACTCCGCGGCTCCTTGGTTCCTCTGGCGCAGAATCTCTTGCAGCTTCTCGACACACACACGTCTTCTGTGAGCCAGGCAGCGAAGAGAGTGGAAGCGCTCAAGGAAGGAGTCGAGTGGCAAAGAACCTTCTAGAAACTCATCAGCAAGAACCTGCAAGAGAGCAAGAGTGAGAATGAGACAACAATTGGTGTGTGAAAGCAAGTTGAATGTTAATGAGAATTCTGATAGCTAAACATGGAACTAAGTGACAACAGTTAATATACAGGTAAAGATATTTTAATACAAGTTACACATCCTTGAATAGCCACTTACCTCAGACTCTGCCTCTGTGTTGGCGCCCTCTGCCTGTAGACGAGATAACAACCCCTCAGGAGACACCTGGCCCATAATCCCATCTAGACAAAGAATAGGAAATGGGGTGTCAGATCGAGAGAGTGTAGGGAGAGGCAGGGAGAGAGTGAATGATCCCATTCTTTAACAGAGAACTGAGAATGTTTTAATTGCAACTGCAATTCACATTGCAGATAGCAAACTGCTTCTTTAAACCTCCTCAAAAGAGGCTTGTTTTCACTGTATGATGTATATCAGCTAGACCACAGTGGCACAAATCCAATACAACAAACAGAGCAGCAGTTCTCAATCTCAGTCCCAAAGACCCTATAAATGGAAGATTCTCATGGTTTCCCTGCACTATCTGTACAATTACAAAAGATTATTATTTTTTTTATGTAAGAGTTTAATAGCACAAGTGATAAGTGATGGCGCTAATGTATGTATTTGATTTTATTTCACACTGACAAGGTAGTTTAATAAAAATAAATTTCATCAATATTTACATATCTATTTAGTTGGACAAAATAATAAAAACAAGTATATATTTAGAAAATATTGTGCCAAAAATTAACAGATAAACCCAAACACTATAATCGTGGTGAGCAGCAAGAGAGATAGTAGGGTTAGTATTTGGTGTCAGCATAAATCCTTGGAAGCAACCTACCGTGGGTTACCAGTCCAGGTTGGTGATAGAGGTCTAATAGAGTGTGGTTTTTTATTTTTTTATTTCTTAGCACACTTTGAGCCCCTAAATACCAATCAAGCATCATTTGAATGCCAGAGTCTATTTGAACGCCAATGCTGACCAGGTGCACCCCTTTTTAGGTCTACAATTTATCAATCTTATAATGGCTACTACCAGCATGACAGTGTGCACATTACGTCACAAAAAGCAAGTTGTCTCAAACTAGTTCCATGAACATGACAATGAGTTCAGTGTACTTCAGACTCTCCAGTCACTAATCCAAAAGTGCACCTTTTCACATCAGGAAAAATCTGCACTAAACATGTCAACATGGACATATGAATAATTTTAAAGAAATATTCCATGCAACAAAGATTATTATTATTATTATTATTATTTATTGTCCTTTAAATGCCATATCAGCGTCGATAGTTATTTTCATGGCCAAAGTATGTTAAAGAGGACATTAGGTAAATTCAGAAATTACGCAAATTACACAATAAACAGTGTTACAACAATAAAATTTTACAACATTCCAACCGTGTCAACAACAGCAGCTATTTATGGTCCTTCACTTTTATATTTGATACGAATTCTAGGTGCCATTAATATTGGCACCCTTGGTAAATATGAGTAAAGGCGGCTGTGAAAAATTGCCTTTATTGTTTTGAGCTTTTGTTTAAAAAATAAATAAATAAATAATCACAAAAATACTCTTATGGATACTCAAAAATACTGCTCTCATGGATATCAAATAATTGCAAACAACACATTTATCCAAAAAATACAAATCTTTGTTAAATTACTGGCATCCTTTACTTTGTGCTACCGACTTTGCCAAGATAACAGCTCTGAGTCTTCTATAATGCAAACCCTACCTTATCCTTATAAAATATAAAAAATAAAAAGCATCTACAAAAAGTAATATATACATTACTTATACACACAGTATATATAGTAAAAATTTTTTTCCATGCATTACTTTTTATGGATGCAGAAAAAGCACTGAATTCTACAGTCCTAGCGATCCCTGGTTGATTGGTAGCACCTGTCATTCCCCAGGGATTGGTTCAAATACCACTGGTACAAACACCAGGTTCAATTACATTTTACTGTTGGTGTGACATTTAATTTGACTCCCTGAATGATCTTTTGTTTATTTTATCCATCAATGTGACACCTGAACTTGTCTACCACTCATAGGTTTTAGCAAATTATTCAACTTAATTTTATTTGTACTGTGCTTTTTACAGTAGACAGTGTCTCAAAGCAGCTTTACAGAAAAAAAATTCATTTGTAAATAAATTTCAAATAAATCCATCAATGAACGATCGTCAGCTCAGCTAACGTGATTGTCAATGCACCTGAATAACCAAACTGATTAAATTTTAAAACATCTAATTTTAAAATATTTTGATACATACACACACTGTTATATCCATCTATAGACATATACACA
>JAOUWY010000062.1:27665696-27682064 GCA_025728095.1 Prietella phreatophila | reverse complement strand
GGGAGGGCTTTCCCTCCCTGCGAGAGGCTTGCGCCGTGGCAGCCGCCGCACGCCATGGTCCAGACCGAACCGTGACAGTTTGCCTGTTTGCTGGTGTTATTAGACTAACTTTTTTTCCTCTGAAATTTATCTTTACCTTTGTCAAAATATTCAGGAAGTTCAGGAAACTGGCAAGGCCACTGAGTGAGATAAGGAGGAAGAGAAAACATAAATGAGAGCAACTAAAACTAACTAAACAATGGGTCCAGAGCTGGAAAACACTGATTTAGGGGTGAAAGTTGGATTTATTATTGTTGTTATTGTTTTGTTATTATTATTATTATTATTATTATTATTATTATTATTATTATTATTATTATTATTATTGGGCAAATAGTTATATATTTTCCTGTTACATTCAGACAAATGGGGTACTTGGAGTATACTTATTGCTTTCTTTTTACAATGAGTATTTACTACTGTTGCTTCTATTTACAACTATTTACTTCTTCAGTAAATACAGTTTTGTAAATTGTCATATTTGTTGATATTTGCACTTCTACTCGGAGGCTAACTGCATTTCATTGTCTCTGTACATGTACACTGTAAAATGACAAAGTTTAACCTGAATCTACAATGGCTTAATTTAAGCAATCATATAATTGCTGATTCCAGTTCTTTTTTATTTGTTTGTTTTAATATGAGCATCAGTTATAAACAA
Organism: Prietella phreatophila; assembly: GCA_025728095.1. Taxonomy (NCBI): domain Eukaryota; kingdom Metazoa; phylum Chordata; class Actinopteri; order Siluriformes; family Ictaluridae; genus Prietella; species Prietella phreatophila. Next base: position 27,681,364 of record JAOUWY010000062.1, on the reverse strand, counting down.
ATCCTTTTTTTAAGTGAATTATGAGTATGGATCTAGAAATCCAGTTAAATCAGACAACTAAAATTAGGTAAGGTACTTAAAACGTCCATCAATCTTGTACACAAAAGGCTTTTGTGGCTCCATGTTTCTGGTTTAGCCAAAGAGGATCCACAGCTAATGTCATTTCAAGACCAAGGAGAGCAAGTAGAACTGGAATGAAAATCTGCAGACACACTGGCCCATGGCATTAAATTATTAAAGTAATGTTTTATCCAAACAGGATTTCCATCAACAACTGCACTATAACACAAAACAACTTTTATCCGAGGTGCAAGCTATGTTAGACAGGTGACAATTTAATGGGAAACCAGTGGTTTTTCCAGTGTGACATTTATTTTTATGTCTCTGCCTCTAGCTGGTGGAGGTGTTATGTTTTTCAGGTTGTCCATGTGTACATCCAATATTCTCATTAGCGTGATTTCTACAGAATGAGAGGTTGAATGTTATTAGGATTTAAGGGAAGTAATATTATAAACAGCAGATGAACTGATTAGATTTTGGAACTGATCTAGGAATGTCAAAATAGAGTTACAGGTTAATTTCACATGCTTTTGTCTGTATTTTGTTTTTCAGAACTGGGCACGAAAATGAAACCGTCATATTATCACATATTCTTCCTCATGGTGTGTCAGGTTTTCTATGGAACATGGTTTTGTATTCTGCTCTTAGCTGGTAAATTCCTGGATAAGATTATTTTATTTATTCATCCGCATTCACAAAAATAGCTCTAAAGGAGAGCAGCAGTCAAAGTGTAGTACACTCTACAGGTTAACTTGGGCTTTACAAATAACATTTTAACTTGGATTTTTACAAATAACAAAAAGTTGTGCTTGTTTTTGGCATTACTAAGTGAATGTAAAGGAAACATAGTTAGTTAGACATAGTCTAAGTCTTGAGTTAAAGGAAAAGTCCACCATTAGACATTACAGACAATATATGCTGTATATTTATATAGAAATATTTGTGAAAAGTTTTGTATATATTTGAGAATATTGTGTTTTGTGATTCCCATGCAGATTTGTTGGTTGGTTGTCTGCCACTCTGATGTATTTGACATTGCTAGTGCAGTTACAATGACATTTAGTAGGAGACAAAAATGTCAGAGATCTCAAACATAAAGGCAAGTTTCACTCTTAACTCCTAAAAACAAAAGAGCAAGAGCTTAATTTCTCACTCACCATATTTCAGTGTAGTTCAATAACACATTATTGAAATATTCAGTAGTAGTGGAGACAGCAAACTTAAAGTTCCAGGATGCAATGCAAGTATACGACACAGTTTTGCTGAATTATGGCAGAGACTTGGCTCATCTAGCATTCAATTTAGAAGATGACAAGCTCCACAGCATTATTGGCGATATTAGAATGAATGTGGGCTTGCCTGTGGGCAACAAACATCCTGGATATTAGAGAAACATAATCAAGTGGCTAACAAAAATATTCATTTGCATATGGTTGATGGCATAGATGTTGGGAAGTATACACGCAGTGACCATGAATATTATAAGGTCATGATTGTCACTCTGTCTGCAGAGTGACAATCATGACCTTATAATACTCACGGTCACTGCATGTATGTGACCCATCGGGAACCTAGATTGCATATGTAATTCACTGAATGTTTTAACAGCACATCAAGTTACGAATAATGGGGGGAAACAGGATGAGAGTTGCAGTGATTCGAAGACACCTTACCTTTCCTCCGTTAGTCCATGAGGTCAACAGTCTTTATAAGTCCTAATTTTAACCATGGACTATAAACCAACATTTGATTTTCAACTGAATGTTTCTCTTTTTGTGAAATTAGTGTTATGCAGTAATCAAACTAGTACTTTTAGTAAGTTGAATACACTGGAGCAGGTGTATCAAATGAATTACTATAAATTCAGATCAGTGCTCAGTGTAGTTTATGACATAATTAAAGATTAGGCTCCACCTCCTTCCTTGTCACCTTAGTATAAATTCTTTTTTCTCACTCTTTCTGCACTAGTGACCCACCAACTCCCTATTTTCTCCCTGCTATTCATTAACTCCTACCCAGGAGTCTTTATTTGGGAGACGTGCTGTCTAAGAGAAGCTGCCCATAACTACAGCCCAGAAATGTCCCCAATTTCAGTTCCAAAAATCACTCATAGAAAATGTTATTAACAACTGTTTAGGATTCTAAAATGAAACTAAATGAGCTCCATGAGTGCACTAAATGAGCTCCATGAAGACAAGGTTTGTTTTGACATTGTGTGAAAGAACTCAAGTGGCCTGTACAGAGCTCTGACTTCAACCCCACGCCTGTTGGATGAATTGGAATACTAACTGCACCCCAAGCCTCCTCACACAAAATCAGTGCCTTACCTTGATAATGTTCTTGTGGCTGATTGAGTAAATGCTCACAGTTATGCTACAAAATCTAGTCGCGGTTAGCAAAGGGGGACTAACTTTGGAATGGGATGTTCAAAAAGCACATATAGGTGTGATGGTCTGGTGTCCAGCAGTATGGATGTACCTAAATAGTCCATAGTTTGATCCTGATATCAGAATATAGTCTGCACAGAGTTTTGCATCTTCTGTGTATTTTGCATGTGCATGATGTGAAGGTACTCCACACAAAGGGCATCACTGTGAAAATACCAACTGTGAGAGTTCTCATGGAGTTAATCCAGGTATTTATCTTTATCTTATGTTCAGTGACTGTCCTAATATGTAAATATACACTGAATAGTTATTTTGAATGCTGCTGTGACTGCTGAATTGTATGTATGTGTTTCATCAACTGTTATGTATCTGTTTCAGTTCTTCTTCCAACCTCTAATGTACAGACAGTTACAAAGAAAAATTACAAGTCGCTTCATTCCTGGTACTTGGCTGGAGTAAGGACATAGACAGTAAACACTATAATGGACAGACTGTCATGCACCAAGCTGCTAGGGCACTGTTTGCCAAACAGTTTTCACCAAAGATTTCCTAACTAAGCAGGCATGTCTGCAGCAGAAACCACAGAATGCACCAACACTCTTATTTTCATTCTGATTATTTGTATTTCCACATTTCATTCAACACCTTCAGCAGCTGAAATGAACATTTGTTTATTTTGAGAGGTCAGCAGCTACATTAGATGCACAGTTGTGTCAGTTCCCAAGCTGTTTTGTTTCTTTATTGACTGGTTTCTATTGTTAATCAGTAAAAATGTGTCATTTATCTGCCTTGAAGTCGATCTTGGCATCATTATATCAAGTCTGTATTTATCTGTATCATTATCATTAGAGACCCATATGTTAAAATCAGATAGACGAGATAACATCTGTCAAAAATGCTCTAATTACTAATAAATGAAATATGTGACCTTTGGCTCAAATAGCACAAAAAACAGTACTTTTAAGGTTGCACTGGTTACTTCACTTGCACCTTTCTTCATTACAAACATTACAGAGCAAAGCACCTAGAATTAAAAAAATAATAATTTTATGATGCCTATGTAAAACAGCCACCGTGCTGAGATTAAGACGCATACAGTTTCTGATACAGGCCAATGTCTTCATTGTGATTGGTTGATCAGGGATCAAGCATTATTAATATTATAAAGGCATACAATTTTATTGGTTTAAACCAAAAATAATGTGATGTCCACTCCAACAGAGTGCTGCAGGAATGAGTCATAACACCTGGAAATGAATTAGCATTTTAGTACTTCCGTTTCCATCGTCCCGGTTTTTTTGAATGGGTTTTTGTTTAAATGCCTGAAATAAGGTCTGTATTTCGACACAAGCACAAAATATTTTCATGTGTCATTCTACGACATAAAATACACCAGTAATACCCCACTCTGGATTATTTTTAAGCTTTTACGTGTCGGGGACATTAAACGTCATCACGCCGAACAGGAAAACTCCTATACTACAGCCTTGTTGTGTTTATACTCGCCCTCTTGCAAACTTGTAGATTTATCCATTTATAGTATTTTCCAATTGTAGTGTTTTTTAAATAAAGGTTGAAAGAGTTGTCAGAAGCCTAGTGATGGTTAGTCATGTGACCATGGTGTAGTTGGTTTATAGCAAAACTTTTTACTTCTGCCGATTGTATTACACTTCAAAATTGATGAAAGTTGTGTTCCTTTGTGGATATTATGTTGATGAACAAAACGTGTAATAATCATAAGCTTTTGCTGCTCACATAGTTTATTTTCTGCGATAATCCAAAAGCAGATATTTTTTCTTTTCTTTTTTGTCGAAGGAACCGGGGTGACGCTAACTTCCGGTGTGGCCTACAATAATACTTCATCGCTGTAGGATTGACGACTTCCACATTAGTGTCCCATACTTGAGAAGGGGACACCTCTCTCGATTAATACGGAGATAAAGTCCATCTCTACAGCGGGGAATTATCACATTTATGATGACAAAGATGCCAACGTGCATGTAACACCAGTCCCATTCACAAAGCGCCAGATTTTCTCAAAATAAAATTACATCGTGAGAAAACAGCTTTTGCTATGGCGAGATCACGAGAAAACAACAGGGGGGAGGGTGCCGGGATAATGCATGGCCGCTTAGGGCTTCCGTACTGAAGGGGTTAAAGGTGTCCTGCAAATATATACATCCTAAACCTAGGCAGAAACTGCCTTTGTCAATAGATGGCAGTATTGCATCGTTTTTCTAATCCCCGAAAAACCACAGGTTAGAGCCCAAATGGCTCCATATTCCAGATAAAGTGGACTAGTGAGTGTAAAAAGCCATTATTCCCGATGTAGTGCACTTATCTAGGGCGGTAGGGAGCAGTGTGGGATTGAGCCGCTGACGGCTTGAAATGTATCCACCAAGTGCGTTGATGGTTGGAAGTTAGATTTTGTTGTTGTTTTTGTTTTACTTGCACTTTCTTGTCAGTTGGAATTGTTTTGTTTTTAAATGTAGGACAGAGGACTGGCCAAATTACCACACCGAGTAAACATCGAAACGCTTCACTTTTCCAAGCTTTGTGGAGTTCCGGCTTCCTCGACTGCCATCTGCATTACTTCCGTTGTTGACCTCATGAATGTTACATAGTTATTACAACTGATCGGGAATACACTGAGTTTTATAATTACGGAAGTGAAAACGCACTGTAAGCTTTGTTAATTGTGTAAGTCGTAAAACTAGGCAGTGAAATGGCGAAGTTTGTGGTCATCATGGTGTTTATTTTGTCTACACTGACTCGAGAGAGTGTGTGTACTGTGTCAGAAACAGCCTCGAGCATGTGGCAAAGTGCACAGTCCGCCGTTAAGAGCCTGGGTGATGATGCTCACTCCTATCTAGTCTCCCTTTTAGGTAAACAGTCAGTCGACACACTGCAAAAGGTAAGACGGCCATGTGTTTCTCTCTAAACACTAGTGCTACAATCTGACCAGTCTAACTAGCTCTTCTCACATGCAAAATGAAGTGCCACCCAGTGGCCAGTTTATATTTATTATAATGGTCCCCTTTATTATGTGCACACATGATAGAATATAAGGACACTTTACAGGTGAAGGGCTGAAGGACACTTTACAGGTACATACTTGCTGACTGTAACCCACCTCTTGCTATAAGCAAACTCATTGCATTCCAAATATTATTAGGGTGGTGGAAAATTATTAGTGAGGCACAGACACTGTTTGTAAACAGTGGAAATTTTGGTCTTCCTGTCAGTTCGAACAACCACTGCTCACTCAGCAGTTTCTGAAACACTCAAAGCAGCCAATGTTCACATTTTCCCCCATTCTGAAGCTCATGAGCTGTTTCTGCATGATTTTATGCATAGCACTGCTGACACATATAAGGTAGGTTTACCTGTTGAAAAAGCCTTTGATTGTAGGCATAAGGTGGATGTACCAAATAAAATGGTATGTATTTCATATATTTCATGGCAGGCCATTTCAGACAAATTAAGATATGAAGTAATAGACACGTATGCATGTTTTGGCACCTAGACTCACCTATAGATCTTTAGTTTTTCTTATTTTAGAAAATGGTGTTAAGTGGAATTGAATTCTCAAGTCAGATAAATGATCTGGCCAATATATTAAAATGCATAACGTTACAGTATTTCCAAATATCCATTCCCAAACCAGTTTGCAGTTCTTAGAATTTGCATGTAAGTTGTTTGACTTAATGCTGAAAATTTGGTTTCCTATTGTACCTAGTGCTAAGCCTACAAATGTCCGGGCATATTTGAGAGCCAGAGTGTTCTATAAGTAATATTGTTTTCATTGCTTTAAACAGACCATCGGAGATGGCATAAAAGTGACATCGCAGGCCACAGCTCACGCTCTGAATGTAGTGGCAGCATACATCACAGATTTTCTGGGTGATGCAGGAATTGATGGTGAGTTTATATTATAATTATTGTTATTACTGTAAGTGTCAATAATAAATTCCACACAACCATAAAGTGGCCATTAATGATGGAGATTATGTCCTGTTATGTCCTTGGATGAATGGTAAAAAAGAAATTTATATGAAATTAATTGTATGTTTTATGTATTAAATGTGTATTTGTAATTACATTAATATTTAGGTGAAGGTGCATTAATTTGCTATTAGTAGTATTTTAAAATGATTACCTAAAAACCTTAAAAGACAAGCCACAGAGTTCTTTGTAGACACATTATTTAAACATAAAAAGCTTTAGGCTAATTGAGTGTACATTTCTTTTTGTCCAGCCAAACTGCCAGTCAAGCGCTTCACCCCTGAAGGTGTTGTCTTCGTGGCTTACTGGGCATTGCTGGCTGTGCTTGGATACTGGCTGCTGTCCTTGGCAGTTTGTCTGCTTACAGGTGTTGTTAGAAGAACGTTGTTTCTGCTAAAATTTGCCTTTGCCATTGCCACATTCGGGCTGATTGTGAGTGATGGTGGAGCCAGTGCCGAAACCACAGCAATGAGACTAGCTGCCTTGGTGTTTGCTTGTGTCCTCCTGGGCATCGGACCTTCGGCTTTCAGGGGAGATGCCAATGCCCACCTGGAGCAAAAAGTCAAGAGGCTTGAGACACGACTCAGAGAGATGGAGAGGAAGAGAAAAGAAGAATGAGGGCCACTAAAATTCAATAAAGGATTGAGCTAGAGTTAACCTGGGCCTGTTAGCCCTAAGGAACAGGGATTTTGAATCTTTGTTGGATGAATGGATGTGACCATGACATTGACTCAGTATTAGTCTTTTTGAGTGATTCTCCATACATGGAGTGATTGACATATCAGAAAAACACAAAACCTGTACAGTTACTCTAGTACTTATGTTGGAAAACACTCATTTATGAGTGGAAAGTGTTTGGGTGGACTGGCTTTTTATTATTTGGCAAATATTTACCCAGTTTCTTGTTACATTCAAACAAATTGAGTACTTGGAATGTGTTGTGGTTCGAATATATTTATTTATGTCTTATTCATTGTGTACATTTTCTTACTTTAAAATTGACATTTGTTTTCCCAAAACACTGCATAATTAAAAGGGAGTTTGTGGAATTCGACTTTAATTCTTTTGGAAGTATAAATACTTATTTGTTTACTGATTTAAATAAGGACTTTAACTCAGTCTTAGGATTGGTTTAATTTAAGCTATTATATAATTGCTGATTTCTCTTTCTGCAGTACATTAAAAATATGGATCTAGAAATATAATTAAATAAATCAATTGAAGTTAGATGTGTTTAGAAATTCCTCAGGGGTCATTCATCTTGTACAGAAAGGGCTTGTACAGAAAGGGCTTTGTTCCAGCTAAAGATGATCCACACCTACTAATATTCGATTGAAGACCAAAATCAGCAAGAAGAATTAGGTGTGGAATGAAAAATTTGCAGCTACACTGGCCCTTGATTTAGAACCTATTGTGTCAAATTTATGTTCTGTCTCAATAGGATTTCAATCAACTTTAGCACTACAACAAATACAACTTGGTTGCTTTGTTATGCTGGGGAATTTTATGCTTCCACCACTAGGTGATTACACTAGGCATTTTTTTAGGGGGGAGGGGGGTTGTCCATGCCTGTACCCAAGGTTCTTGTTAGCGAAGTTTCTTGAGAATGAGTGGTTGAATGTTGGTAGGATTTATATTGTCATTATAACCAGCAGATGAACTAAATACATGTTGGAATTGATCCAAACAGGGGCAAGGTGACAGCATCATCAATGAGAGAGGGTTTGTTTTTCAATAACTTCCTCTTTGAGGTATAATTCAACGGTAATTCTGGCATTCAAAATAGCAACAAGAAGGAGTAGACTTATTGGCAGTGAAGGCATTGCATAGCCATGGGCATTTAGCACATTGTTTACTCAACTGACGTAATTATCCAGTTTGATGGGTTTCCCAGTGCATGTAGACAGGCCTGTGCATGTCAACGCTTATTCTGTGCCTGCATTATTCAGAATGCTTTACTGTTGAGAGCCAGCAATTTACAGAATAGTGTTGTCTCTGTAAGTAAAGTAACACATTTCCTGCTTCTACGCCAGAAAAACGAAATCCCAAGTAAGTATAAAATTCAACAGAGAGCATGTACAAATTATACTGTATGTCTTGTTGGAGTAGTGATGCAAAAGCTGCATTATGGGAGGTTGTTTTGCTACTGGGTGGCACCACTTTATTAATAATTATAGTTTTAGTGTTATAGCTTCCAGTTACTTTAAAAATCACAAGGCTGCAGCTACCTATAAGGCTTGTGCTCACTCAAAAAATATTTCCAGTAATCTGTGCGTTTGCATTAAGCAAATCTGGTTGTATGTCAGTGTATCAAATGTCAGTGTGGTTTTAGAATGTTGTCAGTTGAACTCCAGATCATGTCGTTTTTACACTAAAACTGACTAACTTTGCTGGCTTAGGTGAATAAACGTATATCACAAAAGAGACACACTGCGATAAAGAAATTGAACATGCCAACATTATTATCATTATTCTATATCAGCGAGCAAAACATGGGAAATGCTTTTTGCTGTCTCTTTTCTTTCAGGTTCGGGCATGAAAAGCTAACCCTCAACACATTCTTCATGGTGTCATAGGTTTTCCATAGAACATGTGGGAGTTTTTGAATCTTCTTTTAGCTGTTAATTTTATAGCTGGTAAGATCTTTTTTTCCCAATCCCTGACATACACAAGAATGTCTGTAAAAGTCAGTGTAGTACAAGTTAAAAAAAAAAAAAAGACAGTTAAAGTTTGTCACGACATACTTTGATGATGTTGATGTTGGCTTGACAAAGCTTGTCTGAAAGTTTAAAATAGTTATAAGTTTAAAAACTGAAGGTAATGTGCAGTTTTAAGAAAGAAAGAGATACAGATAGATAGGGTGCCAGTACTCCTATAGTTGGATAGATAGGGTACCAATACTTCTAGCATTAACTAGATTCGGTAGGGTACAAATATTTTTAGAGTTGGACAGATAGGCTGTCGATAAGAGTTTGATAGATCGTTACGATACCAAAACTTTAGAGTTGGATTGATAGATAGACATGGTGCCCTCCAATAATATTGACACCCTTGGTAAATATGAGCAAAGAAGGCTGTGAAAAATTGTCTATATTGTTTAAACTTTTGATCTTTTGTTAAAAAAAAATAAAAAAAATACAGCAGGACAATGATCCTAAACCTAAAAAATCAATACAAAAATGGTTTACTGACCACAAAATCAAGGGCCTGCTGAAGAGAAGAGTCCACCAGTATAGACCTCTAAATTTGAAGACTCTGGAGAGATTCTGTATGGAGGAATGGTCTCAGATCCCTTGCCATGTATTCTCCAACCTCATCAGGCATTATAGGAGAAGACTCAAAAGGGTGACTAAAAGGGTGCCAATAATATTTGCACACCTATATTTAACAAAGTTTTTTTTTTTTTTTTATAAACCTGTGCTTTGTTTGCAGTTGTTTGATATCCATGAGAGCAGATTTTTTTTGTTAATCTTTTGAACAAAAGATCAAAAGGTTAAACAATAAAGACAATTTTTCACAGCCTTCTTTGCTCATATTTACCAAGTGTGCCAATATTGGTAGAGGGCACTGTATATTCTTGTGACTCACCTTCAGCTGTTGTGGATTATCCCACATGGATACCCTAAAGATTTGCACTTCCCCAAAACATTTTTCTTGCTTCAGTGGACAATCTCCCACTTAAGTATTATCCAGTAGAGAACTTCTACTAAGAACTGCTGCTGTAATCATAAAAAAATGGTCCTGCTGCTTATCCCAGGACTCTTATTTACGATCTACTCATAGTGAACATCCCTTTTTTAAAATCACACTGTTTGTGTTTACTCTTCTATTTATGTACATTGTAATGATTAAGATTGTCACATAACAGCTTTACAGAAATCAATCAATGTCTATTGGTAAAAGTGCTTCACAAATAAAATTTATATTGAATTATATATGATAGTAAAATGTTGCAATGAAATCCTTTGAGTTGTAATTGTTCAGCCAGGGATTTGGAAATGCAGCAAATTTTGTGAGTGCAATGTGAACGTGATCGTAAATTAGGACTTGTGATTCGAATATAACGATTTCAGTTTCAATGACAGACACAGATTTATGAATGAATATTGATTTCCAAACTCATCCTTACATTATTTGCAGTAATTTGTTCACAGTATAAAATACTTTTAACTAGTATAAAAAGGGACTGGCTGGTTTTCATACTCCATTTTGGATTACTTGTAGCACAACGCTCCAGGCTGTGTTAACGTTTGGTGGCCAGACCTGAATGGGTGAAAACGCCATTTTGTTTGTCCCTGCTTCTTCTTCTCCAGTCCCCGTCCACTAGTGGAGCTACCAGAGAAAGACAGTATTGACCAGAAGGATAGAATGGCCACTCTGTAAGGAGGTAAGAGTCTAATGTTACACATAAACACACAACCCCATGCAGAGCTTGAAACCTTTGGAGACACAGAGCCGTCAAAAGGCCAACATGACCTTCTCGCTCACACACCCTCACGTTTTTTTTTTCCCAAGCCACAACAGGTTGCCAGAGCAGTGTGTCAAGGCCTGAGTGATGGGGGGGGTGTGTGTGTATCTCAGCGCCAGAGGGTATTGACTGGGGCCGAGGTCGAAGGGAGAGATGCGCATTACAATGTGACTCTTGGTCATAACAGCAGCTTGGATAGTAGTTTTAAAGAAAATCACAGGTATACTGTATATTAATGCACTCTGTGTAATATGTTATTGTTTCTATAGTAACAACCAACACATTTTTAAAGGAGTCTCCATTGTTAGGACTTGGTAAAGCTGGACCTTTAGGTTTTCTGACACGGGAAAGTCAAGAGAGAGGAGAAAAGAGAGGCTGGGCAGGGAACGACTGTTTATAGCTGCTATAACATAAGTAATAACAGAAATGAACTTATTTTAAGGACATTTGATAATATTAATGCAACTGTAAATGAATAAGAAATAAAAAATTTACTGTTGCCAAAATACTGTGGTATAAGAGGAATAAAACCCTTTAAGACACACTGTTATCAGAAAAGAATCACTTTTCCTATAAGAGCAGATCCAGTTGTGTTTTATTCCTTACTTACATTGGTGGGCATTTCTATACAGAGTGGACACATATAAAAAGGGCAAATCACAGAAAAAAAGGGCACAGGAGTTTGGTCCGGTGAATCACCTGGTGTGAGGATATGAGGCAGACCGAGCCAGCTAGCACCAGTAACGATGCCATCACACTTACACCATTAACACCAGCGTGACAAAACTGTATGACGATGTAGCAGCAAAGTGGTCAAGTTCCATGGTACATTTTTTCCGATTCTTCCTCCCACACACACACACACACACACACACACACACACACACACACACAGATATATTAATATATCTGTGAATGCCAGGCTGCATTTGTGGAGACATTTGAGAGTTAAAGAACAGAGTTAAACTGCTATAAACTGGCTTCACAATGTTATTCTTTCAAACAGGAAGTCAGGGTGGGATGTGTCTAGGGGCTTGACTTACAGTCAGTAGTTTTAAAGATAAGGCACATCCGCACCAAATTAGTCAATAACTCTTAAGTGGGTGGGGCATACCCATTCTGGGAAGTATTTCATTGGATGCAAATTTAGTACATGCCCCTAAATACAGAATGCTCCATCAATCCCTTTTTAGACCATGTACCCAGAAATGCTATCCTCTAAAAATTTTAATGAGTTCAAATACTTCCAAAACTAAATTTCAGCATTCTTTTTGGCAACACATATCGCCGTAAACTGTGAAAATATAAAAATCATACACTTGAAATGCTATTTTTATTTTAGATATGTGAAAAGTACTCATGAAATCAAAAACAGTTTTTCAGACATATGAGTGTTACATTTATGCTACCCATTTTCTAATGTTATGCCGTAAACACAAATGATTTTGCAGGCATTCATGGAATATGTAGTAACTGTTTCGTTTGTACCCGTATACAAATACATTATTCATAATCACAGATAATGTGTTCTAAATGGATAGGAATTGAAAGACAAATAGAAAGCTATGCCATTAAGGTTCACATGGCATCTGGTTGAGATTAGAGTTGTATATCTGGACTGGGATCCTGTGGGACAAGAACAAGGAAGGTTTAGGGGCAGGAGGTTAGATATGAAGATTGCAAAGACCATGTTTATCGACATCACTGTGCAGTGCTGTTACAGCATTCATTTTTAGTAAACACCTGGTCAGGGTCAAGGTAGTTTAAATTAGGCTACTAGTTTGTTTATATTTAGGGAAATATTATGAACTAAATTTGTTAGAAAATGTCCTGGACTGGTACAAAAATAAATAAATAAACTCGAGCGATGTAACTGAGGCAGAGGAACTGTCAATGGTTTCTGGGGACGTAGTGGAAGGACTCCAAACAAATTAACAAAAACAAACAAACTTTTTAGTTTAGGCCACACCCACTTCGAGTTTAAATCTGAATACAGATACAGATACTTGGAGCACTAAATAGATACAGATAGTGTTATTGTGTTATAGATTGCATGTGTAATACACTTGAAATACTGTAATAGTATTGTACCTTTACATTAAAGGCTCAGGTGAGCAAACCATACTGTCTCAGTATATGTTCATTTAGTTCAAATGCAGAAAGTGTCATACATTATCTGTACCTGTTTTCATCTGAGTTCTAAACACTTGCACATCTAATCCTCTTTCAGTGAGAATGTGTTGAGCAGCAGATGACAGCTCGTGTCAGACTCGATATGTTTGCTGATCCACTTTTTTCCTCGGTGGCAGATAACACTCGTAGTGAACTATGTGTCTGGTTACAATTCGAGAGAGAGAGAGAGAGAGATAGAGAGAGAGAAACAAACAAACAGGAACAGGAACAGGACAAGGGAATAAGACAGATGGGCCTGAAGAAGAGTTCTTTCAGACTGTGTGAGTGCACTGAGAGGTTTGACCACCCTGCTCCCTGTAAACCTCAGCTCAGAGTATGAGACATGAAGTGGAATAAATTCTCTCTCAGCACATGCTGTAGACAGATCTGGACCTTTGGGTCTGGCTGCATGGGCACGTCTTAACTGTAAAACAGATCGCAGCTAAGCCTGATTTTTAGGTAAACTTGTCCCATTGCTGAAAAGATTGGTCTTATGTACATTGTACGTTCAATGTCCATGTAAGGAATAAAACACTACTCCTAAATGTCAATGATTACATTTCTTTATTTATTAAAAAAGCAACACAGCTTACTTTATGTACATTTATGCTTACCTTTAATGTTGCGCAACATCCACACACAAAAAACCCCAACAACAACACTTTTACTAATATTACTTCTGTAAAAGCAGCTATAAACAGTCGATCTCTCACTAACCTTTCTTTTTCTCTCTCCCTTGAAGCTAATAAACAAAAATGCAGTCAGGCATGTATCTGAAAACTGAAATAAAAGATTTTCCCTGCAGCAGAAAACTTTGCCTCAAAACCCTGACACAGACTGAAGTCTTCTTTCATTAATCTTTAATATATGAGTCCATAAGTAAATAAATAAATGATAGAATAATAAGTAGTTGATAGAAACCTTCACCAGATCATTGTTAAACAACAACATTCTTTTTGTATTGTTAAGTGAGAGTCCATTATACAACTCCCGATGAGTGAGTTGTTACTATGGAAACTAAAACATATTAGAACAAACGCACTAATATACAGATACCTGTAATTTGTCTTGCAGCAGATTGCACAAACACCTTCTGACCAATGAGATTTGAGAATTCAGCAGCTAACAGTTGCTAAGCAATCTGTGTCTGTGTAGCAGCATTGTGATTTTCAATCAGTTGGTGCAACTGTTACACCACCGTTACATTACATTTAAGAGCTCATAACCAGTCCCTGTTTGTGCAACCTTCCCCCGGGCCTCTAGACATCGAGGCCAAGCTTTGAGTTTCGAGAAGCATTAGGCACTCAGCCTGTGTGTTTACTGGTTCGTTCAGTTTAAGGGAAATATTTGACATTTTTGGAGCACAGCCAGCTCGATGGGGACTGGGTAGTTGGTGTGAGTTTGTGTGTGTGTGTGTGTGTGAGAGAGAGAAATGGGCCGCAGCCAGAGATGGTGAGATCACTGCTGGCGCCACTTATCAAGCCAGAATCTCAGACTGGCCAGGAGCTTCCTGCAGCCGACTCAGGGAACACACCCACACATTCAATCACAGCTCCAAACCAGGCCTGAACGAAGAGCAGTGTGTGTGTGTGTGTGTGTGTGTGTGTGTGTGTGTGTGTGTGTGTGTGTGTGCGCATGTGTGTTTTGCATATGTAATAGTGATGGAGTATTAATGCATAGTGCATGGAGATCAGGCTAGGTCAAAGGTTGTCCTTTGAAGTGTTTGTGGGCGAGAGAGAGAGAGCTCTTAAAGAATGTGGTGAGTTAAGATCGCCTCTGAGATAAACACACTTTCTCATTATTCAAAGTGACAATTAGTGCACTGTACACAACCACTCCTTCCCAGCACCCAGGCTTTTGTGATTCTATCTCCTTCTAAATATAAAAATCTAAATTCCTTGAGCAAATTTTTTTCTCTGAAATGGGGATTATGATTTAATCTGTGGTGCACTGTATAAATCATAGCCTTAAATCGAGGTTCAGTTTGCTGCTTGCACTCTTTCCTATGACACTTCAGAGTCGTTCACTAAACATATGACCACCCATGGATCACTGTGATACGGTGCAGTGCAGTATTCACCCCTTTGAACTTTTCCAGATTTTGTAGAGTTCTCTGCAGTGAAGCATGGTGGTGCTAGCATCATGTTAAGAGTTACTCTTGGAATCCCATTTTGATAGTTCCTCGGTCTTCATGATCCTGTTTGTTTAGGTATGTTCGCTAACAAACAGTGGAGCCTTCCAGGAACAGGTGTATTTATACTGAGATCACATGACACTAAAACTGCACTCATTATGTGATGTCTGATGGCACCTTTTTGCACCATAACTAATTTAGGGGTTTCACAGCAAAGAGGGTGAAATATTTAAGCAATTATAATTTTTTTTTCCATTTATAAAGGATTTTGCAGACTATACTGAATTTCCCCCATACTGAATTCCTAGTCATAAAACCCCAATTAAGTATGTTTATGCTGTAGGTTGTACTAGTACAAAGTGTGTGTGTGTGTGTGTGTGTGTGTGTGTGTGTGTGTGTGAGTGTATGTGTGTGTGTGTGTGAATACTTATGCAAGACACTG
>JAOUWY010000062.1:27649399-27661450 GCA_025728095.1 Prietella phreatophila | reverse complement strand
TCAAAAGACAAGGTAAATGCTATTCACCAGTCAAGAAAAATAATATATTAGAAGATAGTACAAGACCGGTATATTATTTAATAAGTATATTATTTAATAATCTGCCTCCATACCTCACAGTATGTATTGGCATATCATTATCTTTTATAAACAGGACAAACCAGACAATGGACTACCTACAAGATTACAGACATTTTGAAGTTATGAAAGAGGTGAGTATGAGAATAAGCACTCTTTTCTACAGTCATAACTATTGTTATATATCTTCTATCAACTTGAAGCAGCTGTTCATCCACAGTCATCAGTGATGGCCAATCCCCAAACTGAAGGAATGAACTAATTTCATATCGAGAAGCTAAATGTACAATACAGTAAACTGTAGCTATGAGCTAGTTCTCATAGTTATGGTAATTGTAATTGAATCAGCATTACAGTTTAACATTGTAGAGATAGACTGTCTATAAATGTGAACCTGAAAGTCCTATATGCTATTTATACAACAGTTAGTTCTGGTCCACTGATTTGATTGGATGAGCGGAATTCCAAGAGTGCTTTTATTTAGTATAACTACTGTACACTGGGATGTTTCACTTTTTGAATCACTCTGCTTGTCTGTGTTCGCCACATACAATTCAAACTCTAGCAACAGTCCCACTGAAACCGTTACTACAGTAGAGTTACTGACATCATCATTGGATATAGCAAATGATACAGTTTTTTATGAATATAACTTCTGACTTAGAATACTGTATCAAAGCTTGCCAGGTGAAGACGAAAAGGAAGAACGAACGTGTGGAACGGGTTTTGGCCTGTATTGTGGCCGAAATGTTAGTTACTCGATATTAATTTCTTATTTATAAAACTGAAATATCACACTCGCAATCATGCTGTTATACTGAATATCTGTGCAGCTGTGATTCGGCCATAAGCTTGAGGCCGCAGGCACTATATATTAAGTATAACTATTTTACTATATCTAGTAAAATATTTGCTCTTTAAAATGCTTTGTAGAATGTTTTTTTTTAAGTTCTACAAAAACAACAATCAATTTTTTTTACATTTATATTATTGTTTAAAATCAATAGTAATATATATTTTTCATACTATTTCTCAAAGTTCAGGTAGTGGTATCTAAATGAGAGTTACTGGCTCAAAGTCATCTGAATAATTATACGAAAGTACATTATGGTAAAACAGAAAACTTACTAATAATTAGGAAAACTTAGTAATGTAATAATGCCATTTAAAGGGCTTTGAAAAAAGTACTATGTAAGAGTTGCCCTTTGATATTGATATTCAGAAATGATTATAGGCTTGAATGTAAACAATGATATGAAATGACATGTACAACCTGTTACTGAAGACTTATAATTGAACATCATTTACAGGACATAAAGTGCTGCAATATGTCAATGGGCACGGGGAAGATGATGGTGGAGTTCTTCTCAGCTGAGATGGTGTTGAGTGTCTGGAGGTAACGGAGCTGCAGAGCTGAAGGTGATTCAGACATAACCAGAGAGGCCTCCTTTAAGGCCTGTGATGCATTCATCTCTCCCTCTGCTGCTATCACCTTCAAAAACAATACAAAACACATTAAGACTGAAATATCATAATTTTATCATGCATCCAGAACACACTCGACTAGGTTTGTCCATAACAGTCCATCCATTTAGAACTACTAAAAATGAACATAGTGTTTACTTATCAAGCATGAATGCAAAGATTACACACTCACATTGTGTCCCTGGAACTTTAACACAACTATTGTTTTATCATCAAAACCAAAACCTTCTACATTATTCATGTATAGCTGTCAGGGGAGAAGGGGATAGAAACTTTAGCAGTACTGATCATCCTGCCAAGCATTTCCTTAAAAACTTCATCCATCATCTCCACTATTAGCATATTATATTATTAAATTGCATAACATTCATGCATACATGGATAGAGGGACAGAAGGGGCTGTTCACTGGTGAAGGATTTGGGATTTTTGGGCTGATCTGAAGGTTTGAACTCAAATTCCAACACTGTTAACCCTCATCTGCCTATTTGTATCCAGTCTATATTCTAAATTGTTTTTATATACAAGTGCCCATCAATGAGCAAATGTAAGTTTGTTTGCGAGTTTTGTAAATAAGTTGCACATTTCAATCATTTATTTTTAGAAAATAGGAAAATTATCTGCCAACAGACAAAACATTTCAAACTTTAATTTAGTATAAATTTCTAAAATAATAATAAAAAAATAGGCTGACTAGTTTTTGTTTATTTATAGTTAACATTTATAGTATAATCGTGTTATAAGTAATACTAACTACATTTTGTCTACATGCAAGATATTTCCACTGTGAAATTTATTTTTGTAAGGTAGTCATCCAGAGCTATGAATAACTGAATCTTCTGTAGACGATAACTTTCCACAGCTTTGTGCACTTGGGACTCATGATAAAAAGTCACCTTAGCACGAGCTTCTCTGGAGGCTTCAGCCTCAGCTGCCATGGCTCTCTGGAGCTGAAGAGGGAGTTTAACATCTTTAATCTCCACTCGCTCCACCTTGATACCCCATGGATGTGAGGCCTCATCTAGGACAAACTGCGAGTAAGATAATTAGCACAGAGACATGAAGGGTAGTGTAGCCTGACTGCTGTTCGTCATATTTTAATAATCTCGACAAATAATGCAACCAAGGCATTTGTTTGCCATACTGTCATGTACCTGTTTAAGCCCTGTGTTCTATCCACAGCAAGGAGACACATTTTAAATATGATTAAAAAACATTCATGCATTACATAAAAAATAATAATAATAAATAAAAATTTGAAACAACAGTCTCTAGCATTGAAAATGAAAAGAACGACCAGACTGGTTCGAGCTAACAGGAAGGCTACGATAACTCAAATAACCACTTTCACTTTTGTGAACAGAAAACACAAAATGTCAAACCTTGTGAGGGATGGGCTACAGCAGAAGAAGACCACATTGTCTTCCACTCCTATCAACCCTAAACAGGAATCTGAGACTTCAGTGAGGAACAGGCTCACTGAAATTGGACAGGATTGTAGAAATATTGTAAAGGATTGGAAAAATATTCCTGAGCCAACTGTAGCCTCAGATTCTGTTTCTGTCCACAGAACTGCCACTGAATAAATGTTTTTTGGGTTTTTTTGCACCTTTTTGGTTGAACTCTAGTGACTGTTGGGCATAAAATATCAAATTCAGCAGTTACTAAAATACTCAGCCTGTCTAGCACCAACAACTAAGCCACAGTCAAAGTCACTACTATCACATATTTTCCCCATTCTGATGTTTAATATACTGTAAACATTAACTGAAGCTCTTCACCTGTATCTGAATGTTTTTATGCATTGTGTCACTTCCCCTTATTGGACGCTTTATAGGACAATTTCATGAAAGTACAGGTGTTCATATTAAAGTGGCCAGTGAGTGTGGTTATACAGCTATAAAATCATAACATCACAATCAGTGAGACATCATGTTTTCCAAACCTGCATGCTATGGGAGATGCCCTCTCTGTCTGATAGCACTTCTGACAGGTTTTTAGTTCCCAGGACATTCCTCAGTGTGGTCTGGGCCAGCAGGCGAGTTGCCTCATCAGCATTTCTCACATTAACTACAGACAAGATGGGGTCATTGACCCGGAAGTAAACCACTCCATCTACAGACACTGTCACCGAGTCCTTTGTCAGAATCTGTGCTCAGAGAAAAGGTGTATGCTGTTTAGCGAGACAGATGATGATCTAGGCTTCAAATCTTAGACTTGAATTATACCCTAATGATGATTCTACCTCTTGAGGTGGAATCTCAAATGTCTTGGATCTCAAGTCCACCTTGGTAAAAGTATCAACACACGGCACCACGAAAAACATTCCTGCAGAACAGAGGAAATGAAAAAAAGATCAATCTTTTCACATATTCTGACTTACAATGTATGAAGCATCAGATAGTATTAGAAATTAGAAATTAATTCATTCCTAAAAGATTCATTAAATTAGCACCATTTCATAAACTGAAGATGCTGTTATACCTGGTCCTTTTGGTTTCTTGTCAACAATGCAACCCAAACGATAGATCACAGCTCTCTCATACTCCTGGACGAGCTGAATTAGGGAGCGGAAATAACATTTCGAAAAGCACAACACTTTTACACAATTTTCTTTCAATTTCATTGGCAATTTCTTCCTCATTATCCCCTACCAACATACAGTGCCCTCCACTAATATTGGCACCATTGGGAAATATGAGCAAAGAAGGCTGTGAAAAAATTCACAAAAATACTCTGCTGTCATGGATATCAAACAATTGCAAATACATAGAAACACACAAACACAGGTTTTGTAAAAAAAAAAATATATATATGTTTGTTTAATTTAGGTGTGCCACCCCCTTGAATTCACATGAGAAAAATATATTTGATGTATATTCCCATTGATATTTTACACCTGGGTAACTAGGAACAGGAAATTGTTCAACCATGACTTCCTGTTTCACAGTGGTGTAAATATAAGGTAACACATAGGCCAAATTCCCTTAATCATTCATAACAATGGGTAAGACAAAGGAAAATAGCGGTGATGTACGGCAAAAGGTTGTTGAGCTTCACAAAATGGGAAGTGGCTATAAGAAAATAGCAAAAGCATTGAAAATGCTGATTTCCACCATCAGAGCAATAATTAAGAAGTTATAGTCAACTGGAAATGTTATGAATCAACCTGGAAGAGACGTGTCTATATCGTCTCAACACACTATGAAGAGAATGGTTAGAGTGGGCCAAAAATCTCCAAGCATCACAGGGTCAGATAGTCTCTGAAACTACAATCCAAAGTCACCTACATCACCTACATCATTGTTTGGAAGGGTTTTGAGAAAAACGCCTCTACTTTCATCCACAAACAAACTCAATTGTCTTCAGTTTGTCAGACACTAATGGAACTTTAAATGGAATTGAGTTCTATGATATGATGAAACCAAAATAGATCTTTTTGGCAATAAACACCAGAGGTGGTTTTGGCGCAAACAGAGAGGTAGTCATATGAAAAAGTATCTTATGCCCACAGGTAATTATAGTGGTGGATCTTAAATTTTTTGAGGATGTTTTTCTGCCAGAGGACATTTTGTTAAGATACATGGCATCATGGACTCTATCAAATATCAACACTACTGTGGTGCTTGAAGGTTTGTGAACCCTTTAGAATTTTCAATATTTCTGCATAAATGTCTAAAATGTCATTAGATTTTCACACAAGTCCCAGCAGTTAAACAAATGAGACAAAAATATTATACTTCGTCATTTACTTATTGAAGGAAATGATCCAATATTACATATCTGTGAGTGGCAAAAATATGTGAACCTCTAGGATTAGCAGATAATTTGAAGGTGAAATTAGAGTCAGGTGTTTTCTATCAATGGGAGGACAATCAGAGCACCCTGTTTTATTTAAAGAACAAGGATCTATTAAAGTCTGATCTTTACAGCATGTTCGTGGACGTGTATCATGGCATAACCAAAGGAGATTTCTGAGACCTCAGAAAAAGAGTTGTTGATGCTCATAGGCTGGAAAAGGTTACAAAACTATCTTTAAAGCATTTGGACTCCACCATTCCACAGCCAGACAGACTGTGTACAAATGGAGAAAATTCAAGACCATTGTTACCCTCCCCAGGAGTGGTCAACTAAGAAAGATCACTCCAAGATCAAGACTTGTAATATTCTGCGAGGTCACAAAGGAAACCTGGGTAACTTCTAAGCAACTAATGGCCTCTCACATATTGGCTAATATTAATGTTCATGAGTCCATCAGGAGAACACTGAACAATAATGGTGTGCGTTACAGGGTTTACAAGGAGAAAATCACTGCTCTCCAAAAAGAACATTGCTGCCTGTCTGTATTTGCAAACGATCATGTGGACAAGCCAGAACATTACTGGAAAAATGTTTTGGATGAATGAGACCAGAATATAATTTTTTGGTTTAAATGTGAAGATTTATGTTTGGAGAAGAGAAACCACTGCATTCCAGCATAAGAACCTTATCCCATCGGTGAAACTTAGTGGTGGTAGTATCATGGTTTGGGCCTGTTTTGCTGCAACTGGGCCTGGATGACTTGCCATCATTAATGGCACAAGGCATTCTGAATTATACCAATGGAGTCTAAAGGAAAATGTCAGGACATCTGTCTGTGAACTGAATCTCAAGAGAAAGTGGCTCATGCAATGACCCTAAGCACACACGTCGTTCTACCAAAAAATGCTTGAATAAGAATAAAGTTAATGTTTTGGAATGGCCAAGTCAAAGTCCTGACCTTAATCCTATAGTTTTGTGGAAGGACCTGAAGCAAGCAGTTCATGTAGGAAATCTACCAACATCATAGAGTTGAAGTTGTTCTGTACTGAGAAATGGGCTAAAATTCCTACAGACTGATGTGCAGGACTGATCAATGATTAATGAAGATGTTTAGTTGCAGTTATTGCTGCACAAGGGGGTCACACCAGATACTGAAAGCAAAGGTTCACATTCTTGTGTGAAAATCTGATTATGTTTTAGGTCATATTTATGCAAAAAATATAGAAAATTCACAAACTTTCAAGCACCACTGCATTAAACGAAAACCTGACTGTCTCTACCAGAAAGCTTAAAACTGGATCTTCCAGCAGGACGATGATTCAAAACGTACATCAAAAGCAACACAAAAATGGTTTACTGACCACAAAATCAAGGTCCTGCCATGGCCATTTCAGTCCCGTGACTTGAAATCTAAATCCATAGAAAACCTGTGGGGTGAATTAAGAGGAGAATCCTCCATTGTGAACCTCGAAATTTTAAGGATCTGGAGAGATTCTGTATGGAGGAATGCTCTCAGATCCCTTACCATGTATTCTCCAACCTCATCAGGCATTATTGGAGTCTTGGACTGTTATCTTGGCAAAGGGAGGTAGCACAAAGTATTGACTAAAAGCGTGCCAATAACTGTTGCATACCTATATATTTTTTATATATATATATATATAATCCTGTGTTTTGTTTGATATCCATGAGAGCAGAATATTTTTGACAAACAAAAAATTAAAAAGTGAAACAATATTTTTTTTAATTTTTACTATTTTTCACTGCCTTCCTTGTTCATATTTGCCAAGAGTGCCAATATTAGTGGAGGGTATTCTCATTTTCATTATTCTTGTTTTCTCATTTGTAAGTTGCTTTGGATAAAAGCATCTGCTAAATAAATAAATGTAAATGTATGTAAATGGGTATTGTGTGTGTATATATACTGAAAAGTAATCACTTCAATTCAGAAATTTAAGTTAAAAAAACTACTTGTGACAGGTTTGTTCAGCTCTGAGGTCAACTGTCATCATAGACAGTTAATAGACTTGTGTTGTTCATTGTGGTTATTTACTAATGTACCAAATACTTCTTTCTGTCAAGTATACTACATTAGGTTTGAGGACAAGCAAGAGATGCAGACATCAGCATAAAGAGAATCTGATCCATCGGGAACTTAACTTGCATATGTAATTCACTGAATGTTTTAACAGCAATCAAGTTATGAAAATCTTTAAGGAAAAAAAAATAGGTTGAGATAAAGGCCACAAATAATGTCTCTCACCACTTCAGACTATGTGGTGGGAAAGCAAGAAAACATTCTGAGGGTGGAATAAATAAAACCTAAATCGGCCAAAAGGAATAAAATTCTTTAAGAATGAAGAATACACACAGCTACTTATGATGCTCTGAAACAGGATTAAAATGGCTTGATTGACAGTGGATGTGTGTGAAAGGGAAAATGCTTCATAAATTGGGTGTCTGCTTAGAATAGACAGGCTGTCTATCACTAAAATTAAACCATAGAAGTAGCTGATATAGTAATTTCAAAGTTTCTGTTCTTGTATTGCAAGTAAATGTAAAGAAACCTAAGGCTACATGTACATACGTCTTTAATTTTAAAATTGAAACAATAATTTAATAATTTGTACGTTTCTCCTCTCCTTAGGCTGTGAACTTAAGACCACTAAATTGAAACTGATGCATGGTGAGGAGTTTAATATCAAGCTGCCGATTTGGTTTAAAAAGCTGGAGTTTAGCTCAATGAATGAAGAGGCATCTGTTGTGTGGCCCAGCTGTGCTTTGCACACAAGGAGATATGTTAAAGGATCAGGTTACAAAAGGCAATTTATAATTAGTCCTGTAACATTTAACGATCAAGGAACCTACACACTGTGGAATTACAGGGACCAAGTGTCATCTATTTATAAACTGAAGGTTGTCTGTAAGTGACTTACTTTCCCCCTCTTTTTTTAATTCTTTTTACTTTGGCCCTTTCTCTACAGTTTATTTTTTTAAAATAAATTTTCTTTTTTACAACAGTATAAACTCTAATACTGCCTCTCCTGATTACCTTAAAAGATGCAAACCGTATCCAGGATTGTGTAGTTGGTAAGACTCTCAGCATTTCGCTGGATGGCCTTTCAAAAGACGACGTCACACTACATTTCACCAACCAAGATTTCAATATCACTCTGGTGAAGCATGGTTCACCTGTGGGCAACTCACATAATCCCTTCTCAGAACGGATCCAGGTGACTAGCAGTGATATCCAGGTGCTCAACATTGCTGTGTCTGATATGGGCAACTACACACTCTCTGATCGTGAAGATCGCATGGTCAAGGTCATTACTCCGAACTTTGTCTGTGAGTTCCCACATCTAAAATCTTTCTACCAATGTAGGTAGAGTAGTGTTGTAAACTGGTAGGTAGCTCTGATTGGAGTAGATATACAGTATGCTTGAACCATGGATATAGCAGTTAACCTATTTGAATTATGCAGAAAATGTTCTTATACAAACAATAATTTATTAATAGTCATGTTATTTTTAATAGGAGAAAATTTTTGGCCATGCTCAGATTTTGAAAAAATCATGAAAATTTACCATCTGAGCCAGCCCTGTAGCAAATCTCTTGTCTGCTTTAGTTTTTTTTTTTTTAAATGTGTTTTCTGTGTGTGTTTTTCTTAATAAATTACCTCCCCTACAGAGGGTTTTTTTGTTTTTTTTTAGATCAGTGGTATTCTTAGTCTGTGTCCTAGTGAACCGGTATCAAGATGTATATACATATATATGTCTGGCCAAATGCCAGAAATGTAAATGTAAATGATGTGCTTCTTCCAGCTGATTGATTGCCATAAATGCATGTGATTGGATAATAAATAAAAAATTTTCATATTGGCAAATTGTTACATTAGGGATACAACTCTTTGAGACATGCTGTTATTGGAAAACAATCAGCTTTGTGGTGCTAACAGTAACTCCATTTCACACCACCCCACTCCTGACTATTTTCTTATAAAAGCAAGCCTTGTCATATTTTATTCCTTACATCGTGTCTCATCCAAAAATCTGTAAAATTAAGTTTGTGATGTTCACAATACCAAAATTTCCTGTGTCACTACTTATCTAAACATGCTTACTTCTCTGTCTCTTTCTGTAGATCAACGGAATCCTCTGCTAGCTCTGCTGCTGTTGCTTTGTATACCACCCTGTGTTTGCTGCTGCTATGGGAATATGATCTATAAAAAATGGACTCAAACCACTACCACCACCACCACTGTGAATGCAGTGCAGTTTGAAAACCAAAATACACTTCTTGCATCTACACCAAGCAACATGAACCCTGAAGCTCCTGCAGGCAGCAAACTGGTAACTCACTAGCACACAACACAGCACATGAGTTTTAGAAAATGTATTAAATATAAAATATCCTAATTGCACTTTTAGGTTTTTGATGTTATACTGTGCTTAGATTAGGTGCAAGAATCTGTGTACTCTTACAGTGGGTTTAGATTCAGCAATATGTAAGGAATAAAACACTTTGGGGCATACTGTTATAGGAACATACTCAGGAACATACATACTGTTACCCCCTGAATATTTTCCCATAACAGCTTTGCCAGAGATAACAATTTGACATTTTTAATGAACAACATTTCATGTTTTTTAAACTTTAACAGTTACATTGAAGTTTGTGGAATGTCTGAGTTATAAAAAGTCATTCTCTCACAAGGCTGTCTTTGTTTCTCTTCAACAATAACAAAGTTAGCAACAAGTACCCAAAACTCACTGCATTCTAGATAATTATATGATGTTGATATTTATTTTATGTCAAATGCTCCTCAACCAGCATTAAAACCTTGAATATGAATGGATTCCATCCTGTTTTAATGCTTCACTATTCTCATGTACATGTTTCTCTATTTATTCTCTCTTCCAAAACACTTAACTATCATTCATCTATCTTACAGGTGGAGCAGTCTCTAGCCACAAGCAATGGCTGATGTCCAGCCCTCTTTGGTTTCTGTTGTTCAATTCAACATTAACATTAGCATGGGATAGAAATAAAACTTTTTAATTCTGAAGCCTTCTGTACTATCTTACGTGTCCTTCAGGGGGGAAACATAACTGGGGAAAACAGGGGGATAGTTTTGTAATGGCTTTTAACACAGTGGCATATACTTGTGTTTCTTCGACTGACTTCCTGTAGCTAACCATATCCTGTTGCCTTCTTACAAAGCAAAAACAATCTGCCACCTTTATCTGATGGCCCCATGCTTTCAGGACTCTGCTCGTTACTGGTGCTTAGGTGTTGGAATGAATGCTTGCTGCCTTTAAATGCAGACTCAAGATTTAAAATAAACTTAAATAAACTCATGCACTCGTGTTTCTTGCAGTGCCTTATCTTATTGATCTATTTATTTGATATTACTCACTAGAGTGTCGAGATTGTTGCCAAATGTCACTGTGGATGAGAGAGTCTCAAAATATACATCTCAGAAAATAAATCATAAAAATTCCCCTGGGAACATGATCTACCTAACCCATTGTGTGGGTTAGGTAGCATGACAAAGGTGTTCTGTTTTTTCTGACCTTTGTCTAATTGATGGGTTTTATTTCTTCTTGATCTTAACTGGCTTAGTGTGCAATTTATGATTATGTACTTGCATGTTGTATATTGCACTGTATTATGTGTTTAGTGCACATTGTGTTGCATATACATAGCACACAGTAAATAATATATGTTTTGTATATACACAGAAATGTCACTCAAACCACATTGTTGCAAAAAGACTAATTGAGCTAAAGAAACAAACAATGATGACTCTTAAATACATCATCAGCATCACTTTAGTGCCTTATGAAACTACTTTTTATAGGTGCACTTATCAGGAGTAAGTCTTAGTGTGTAACTGAGATGAGTACCCTAAAATAGTAATAGACTACGTATTGTATATAAAGAGTGTATAAAGAGTAGAAGAATTTTTTTACGTAGTGGCTAATCGTAGCGAGAGATTGCCCAAGAATTGTTGTTGTGATACTTCTTCGTTGTCGTCCTTCACACCAGACCTGCTTTACTGCTCTGTACTGACTCTTCCAGGCCAGGAGCGGTAGTGCAAGCTGTCGTAATGCGCATGCGTCGACCGCCTATGTACGCGTACATGTTACATGGCGTATACTGTACTTTGAAAGGCTATTCGTACGACTGTGCACATACGCTAGCGTACGCGTGAAAAAACGAAGTATACCAGACTCTTCTGGCGGCGCGCGTACAGTACACGCGTACTCCACTGATGACGGAATCTGCGTCACGCTGTTCCTAGCGTACGCGTAAAAAGTTAAGTATACTTTGGGCTTAACGCAGCAGCAGGAGAAAACGTCATGATTTCGCGCAGGGGAAATAAGGGAAATTGACTCCGGAAACTCGTGCGCACGCGAAAGTCTCTGGCTGCGTCCGAAACCGCATACTTACCCACACGTACATATAAATACATGTTATATAGAGTGTAGGTAAGTATGCGGTTTCGTACGCAGCCTCTGCGATTTATAGATTATTTAAAATAATAATAATAAATAAATAAATAAATAAACGCACAGGTCACTGCAGGGACTCCCTACCACACTAACACTATCCCCGGGAGCGAGATAGATAGATAGATAGATACCTTATTTTCCCTTCCCCAAGGGGAAATTCAGGAGATAGATATA
>JAOUWY010000062.1:27635939-27647130 GCA_025728095.1 Prietella phreatophila | reverse complement strand
ATTTGTTTCTATTTCTGTAAAGCTGCTTTGAGACAATGACTATTGTAAAAAGTGCTATACAAATAAATTGAATTGAATTGAATTGAACACACCCCTAGCCACGCCCATTCCAGAAAATGGCGTCAAATTGTTCCAGGTGGTCACGCAAGTAAAAAAAATTCAAAGATTCAGCTTGGAGGTGCAATTACAGAAGTGAGATGCACATCTACATTCAAATGTTTCATAATGAATGTAGTGTTTACTTCAGAATGACCAACACAACTCACTGTTTTCAGTTCAAATACCAGACACCCCAACCTGCAAAAACTCATTTCAGGGAGGTAGCTTTAACGGCCACTGTGCGCCACCCACCCACACACAGGCACCAAACATGTATGAACAAGGACATGACCTTTTATTATGACAGAACACTATTTATTTAACGACATATTTCAACTATTCAAAACTCTAATGCAAATAGATTTTCTGGTGTATGCAGAAAATGTGACATTAAAACATGTACTTACACTGTTTCATATTATATTATATTACTGTATTATTCCACTCAGGGAGTCATTTTTTTTCACGTTACACATGTCTACAGGGAGTTTGCCCTCTCACCTAGACATCAATACAGTAGCTCCTTACAGCAGCTAGTTAAAATAACGTTAGCTGTAGGCTACTGGTGGATGAATGACCCCTAAATTAAACACCTCAACATGTATTTTACACTCATTTACCCCACCATGGGCAACTGAGAAATCACTGCATCATATATTACAGCGAGTTATACTCAGTACATTTACAAGGATAAAAATTAATCTGATATTAACCAGATTAAGACAATACTCTGATTAAGAAACTAATATGTATACAGCTCATTTTGATTACCTTAATCCGACTAAAGTCATACTCGAAATAAAACAAATTTAATTAAGACGTGGAGTATTCCTATTTTAGTCGCATTATTGGTCAACATCCACAGTGCACTGACCAATCGTAGCACGGTCTCACTGTAACCAATCACATTGTGTTTTACAGTCAGGATGGGAACAAAGTCATACTTTACCAAACTCATGTACATCGGCATCAATGTAACAACATTAACAGGAAAACCAGCATCATTATGAGTCATACTCATTATTATGAGACAATGTTATTATAGATCAGTGATCTGATGGATTGGTAATGGAGTTTTCTTGTAGATGTTGTTACAATGATGCAGTTAGATGGTTAGAACCGCTCCCCTGTCGTGATTCCTCCTGATCGGCCATGTTGGAGAGCCTCTATTATAGACCTATGCAAATTCAGTGCAGTGCTTTTATTTTCATTGTTTTGGATATACTTATTGAGTACACTATTACAAGGGTATGACCTATATAATAATTTAAATGTGCCTTCTTTTATCTTGTTTGTTAATAGATATTTGTGTGGAAGAAACCAGACCAGACTCCAATTAACATTGTATAACGACATCTGTTTTAAAGATGAAGCTGGAATAGATTTTCTGTTAATATGATTGTAAACAAAGTGGTTATTGAATTTGTCATCAGTAATCAAAATCCCTTCAATTGAAATAGAAGTGTTATACAAAGAAATAGGATTATAGTTTTGCTCTATTTTCAAGAGTTTTTATACCACTGGGAAGGTGTTGAATACAATATTATATTCATTTAATGAAGCCCCAAAATAAAACTTTCTGGAAAATTCTGAAAAGGAATAAAACTGATGATTGCCATCCATCTGATTAACAATATAGATGTTATTTAAATACTGCCTCTCAAAAAAATTATGATTTATTTCTGAAAATAATAATCTGATTGTTCCCAATAAAACAACAGTGAGGTGAAAAATTTGGTTTGTAAACAAGTAACCACGATAATAAAACCTGTTGGTTACATTTAGTTGGTTAATTTAATGGCTAGGTTACCAAGTGAAAAGGGGCACTATAACAATAATTCAATACCTCCCATTTTCTTAAAAACAAAATTAGGAAACATGTTCCAAATGGAGTTTGGGTTTTTTAACCAATCTTTTTAACCACTTTTTAACCACATAGTTAAATAAAGTCAATAACTCCCAAGACCTCCATCACTAATCTTATTTCTTAGAACCTCCTTTTTAATTATGTGATTTATTTTTCCATATGAAATTATATAATCATTTATCTAATAAGGAACATATGACTTAGGACAATCCATTACAGAGAAGAGATAAGTAACTCTTAAAAGACCCTCTGCCTTTGACAGTAAAACTCAAATTTAAATTCTTTTTTAATTACATCTTTAATAGGACTTAAATAAATTTCTGTAAGAACCATATTTGAATTTAAAGATGCGTTTACGCCCAAATAATTAACGACATCTTTCAAATGTAGGAGACTCCCAGAACTTCCGGGAAAAATGGGATGTCTGCTGGTGAAACCACCTCACTGAAAATGTTTCCATGTTACTCTGGAGGACTTAATCTAGCACAAATGTTAAACAAATGAATAAATCAACAAATACAATACAATCAATAAATCATTGCTGTTCTTATAAAAATAACACTAACATGTGCATTATTAATTCTAAGTTTGAGTAATTTTATTCTTTTTTAAACTCATTTACCTCCGGTACTCTGGTGAGACAGAGACTACAGAGCAGTATGATTTATTGGAGTTTAAACTCACCTGAGATTGAGTTTTTTTCTGGAGTAGATGCAGGAAAAGGGTTACTTTCCTTGATGAATGTGGAGTGCCAGGGGGAACCAACTGTATCCTAAACCGCGCAACACTAGAGTAAAATCGACTAAAAATCTAAAATAATGAAAATAATAAGAATAATGCATCAGAAATACAGTTAGAGGTGCATAAAGAAGTCATTTAAAAAGCAGAGAAACAAAATGCGGCATGCCAACATTTCCAGCACGAACAAGTAACATAAAGAAATAAATAGGGTCTGGGAGACCGGCGACTCCATAAATACTTGCTTTTCGGAGTCTCTGATGTCTGCATTCGGGTTTCTTGTAACTTTTGGTTGTTTTTGTTGAACATTTAATAAATGAAAAGATGACGGCAATTACATGTTTATATGTATGTAATACAAAACTACTACACATAATCTCAGTCTGTTTCCGTCTATATGAGAGACTACAGCGTCTGTTTGTTAGAACATTTCTCACGCAGCCCCGCAGGACACGCCCCTAACCACGCCCAGTCCAGAAAATGACGTCAATGTTTTACCGGTAGTCACGTGAGTAAAAAAATTTCAAAAGATTCAGCTTGGAGTCGCAATTAAAGAAGTGAGATGCACATCTAGATTCAAATGTTTCATAATGAATGTAGTGTTTACTTCAGAATGTCCGACACAACTCGCTGGAGGCGTTTAACGAACATGTTTAATGGAACTTCTGATGAAAGGAATAGGGAAAACTCCTTTTGCACAGAAACTGAGTAAACTCCCCACCACATATCCGCCAAGCCACGCCCCACATCATCCCCACCCCCATACACACTGGGCGCACTGGTTCAGAGCAGGATGCTGGAAGGTAACACTTCTAATTTTTATTTCTTTATTTATTACATATGTTCATATTTACCCTTAACAGTAAATACATATTGGTAGATACTAGTAGTGGATGTGAAATGAAGCTTTAGGAAGCACCGAAGCTTTCCCCTCAACTGTATCGTGAAATGGTTCATTACTCGAAGTTTTACAACACGGTGCACACTATTGACATCTTGTGGTCAAAAGGTTGAAATGCTGTCTTTGCGTTCCAGAGGAAACAGCCATTCATTTATTTATTTTTTATTGTTTGTAATAACTCAGTCACTTTGTACTCTGAAAACCATAAAGGCAATAAAAAGATAATGTCTTTCATTTGTCAGGGTTGATGTAGTACTTACACAAGGAATCCATTTATAAATGGGACGAATTAACTTGTACTGTAACAATTTTTATGAATCTGCTTTGACCAACACATGCAGCCTTATTCATATGGGTTTTTCCTATTTCAGCATATAGTTTTGCATACATGATCAAAATAAATGAAGATTATTGTGGACTGGTCAGTTGAAGTGCTTGTGAACTGGGCGGTGAAAGTGCTTGTGACAATATTCTCTCACAGAGGAGGCTAGAGTACATAAAAATTCCAGGGCAAGATGATGAAGATATGGATTGACCTACACTCTTCTGAAAGAGTGTCTCATTTTTCAGTGTTTAACAGGCATGTGAGATAGAATAAAAGGCAGGCAGAAGAAATACAGGAAGTAGACTGTACTCAAATAGAGCATGAGTCCATTCCCTTGTTGATGCTGAACTGGATAGTGGAGTCCAAGGAGCTAAGGCCATTAGCATCAGTTTACATGGCTGGAGGATGTGTTCCCTAGCAGGGTAGATGAGCCAAATTAATGTGATGAGTGAAAGAGGGTCTGATACTTATAGAGAAATACGGAAGGTTAGGAAAGGGTGGAAAAAAGAGAGCAGAGGAATCAGTTTTAAACCTGATGTTTATGTTACTTCTAAACCTCATACTCCATCACTACCGCTGAAATGGAAAATGTATTTTGTTGAGACGTGAGAGGAAATCTGACTGCTACAGCAGCAAGACTTTAGTGTAAAATACCCAACAAGGTGCAGAAAACAATAGACGTTCACAACAACCAAGTGGTGTGATTAGTTTGGAGAGCATGGCGTTCTATGTGTATGATTATATGTATATGAATGCCAAATGGATAATAATTGTTGCACATCTACTTTTAACAAAGTTTTTTTTTTTAATATATATAAACCTGTGTTGTGTTTACAGTTATCTGATGTCCATGAGAGCAGAGTATTTTTGTGATTTTTTTTAAAAACAAATGATCAAAAGGTTAAACAATAAATACAATATTTCACTTCTTTTCCATATTTACCAAGGGTGCCAATATTAGTGGAGGGCACTGTATGTCAACTGGCTCATCTTCTGCCCTATTTTTGAATGATAAATCGTATTAGGATGATTTATGCAAACTGCGTAAAGGTGGGCAGATCTAGTAATCATCATTAGATAGTGTGGCAGTGTGTTTTCATGCAGAGACGATAAAAGCATTATTTAGCAAAATCCTATCAATATTTAAAAAGCACAATGTTGCAAATAATTTAAAAACAGCTGTTTTATTATATTGCATTTATGTCCAATAAGGTTTCATCATACAATGTTGTAAGCCTAAGGATGCAATTAGTTTGTTGACCTAGTCCAAATGACAGAAAACACAATACTTTGGCCAAGAGAAGGGACAAAAATGGCTTGTCTGACTGTCTGAGGTAAAATAATGTCTCTTGTTCTGATTTGAATCAAAGCCACTATCTAGGACACAATCTAGATGGGTGGGCACTGTTTAGAAAGCCTTCAAATGTTCATCAAACTACCTGGAGTGAGTACCTGAGAGGCCCACTGCTGCTCTGCTTCATGCTTTCCACAGAAGACAGCACTAAAATTAAGCCCAGTTTCAAGCCCTGTTTATTGGTGCACCAACATATTTCAAATTGGTATGCCATTGTTTGTCTTCTGTAAAACTGAAACGTTACAGCAATGGTTGGTGGTGTGTAGCTGGGACCAAGCATTTTCCAGCCAAAATGTTTTTCCAGATTCAAATAGCAGCAGGGGGCAGGCATGTGTCTCTGGAATCTCTGGGTGACCAATTAACAAAAACATGCATGGCACTAGAAATCCTAAGAGTTTAAAACATAGCAGTATTGTAAACATAACAATAACAACAATTGAATACGATTAGATCACAAAAAAGTTGACCATATACTATCTGCTTTTGGGGAATACAAGCGAAAAGCCTTAAATTCATCCACTCAGTCCTTCTTGAAACATTCTACATAATCAAACTCAGGGGGAGACACCAGTTTCCTAGATGGCATACACAAAGTTAGCACATAAAATACTCTCTGATACACACATGCATTCACACACACACACATAAAACTATGCACATTTCATGTACATTGCATTATATTGCATTAAGGACATCTCAGCATTTATGAACCAAAAATATGAAAAATATGCCAAATCTATGATTGACAAGTGTGAGTTTTCACAATTCCTTATGACATGGAAAATGTGAATCATTTTCCATGTCTAACTACTTTTTTGTACTCCATATAGATCATAAACCATTGAAATCATTTGAGAAATGTAAAAGTTATTGTGCTTTTTATCCAGAAGAAAAATCTGCCCAGTTTACTTGTATTGATAGGGCAGTCTTGCCCGGTTCAATATGGCGGACATGTTGATATATCGCAACAACGGGCCAATGCAGTATCTGTGTACGCATAAAACTATGACTTGGTGGTGCTCAAGTACAAAACTGTCTTTTGTTTTATGCAGCCTGTGTTTCTAATTACAATTGACTAGTGTATATTGACTACATTCAGATGTTGGCCTAAGTCACATTCTATAATTTATTTCTTTACACAGTCACAATATCAAGAATGATGAAGAAACATGAGATCTTCATTATTTTCCAAATTCATAACCAATCTTTTCTAACTGCTTATGTAAAAATCAAGGTAAAAAAAAAACACTAAAAGGTAAGTAACATTTTATAATTTACTGCTTGCATTAACAACATAACTGAGGTTTTTCAAAAACCATTCACTTCACTTCACCTCTACATATTACATATTATAAGTTAAAAGAAAATGAAAAAAAACAGCATAGGACATTAAGACACAAAGTATTACTGTAAGCCCAAGTTCCCAGTCTATCTTATTCCACTGGTTACGAACACATCATTTAACAATACTTGTGAGGTGTCCAGGCATTCACTCATTAAACCATTATAGCCTTTCTTTTTTCCTCACTCCACTTATAGTATTTTTAAATGCAATTTAAGTCTCGAATTACCTGAAACATCCTTGTGTTAGAAAAGACCATACTACATTTCCTTGCAAGTTTTAACCAGTTCATTAAACCATCCTTTCTATCCTGTAATGACTACGTGCAAATGAGTATGAACCTATGCATCTGCACCATTTCTCTTTTGTGAATCTTTTTTGTGTTTACAATAATAGTCAAGAGGGAGAAGAAATTAGAAGAAGT
Source organism: Prietella phreatophila (assembly GCA_025728095.1). Taxonomy (NCBI): domain Eukaryota; kingdom Metazoa; phylum Chordata; class Actinopteri; order Siluriformes; family Ictaluridae; genus Prietella; species Prietella phreatophila. The sequence goes on along the minus strand of JAOUWY010000062.1, from coordinate 27,640,080 downwards.
TGGAACTTGAGTCATTTCCCTTGTTTGTGTTGAACTGGACGGTGGAGTCCGAGGAGTTCAGGACATCAGTGGCAGTGTACGGAGCTGGATTCTGTGCCACCTAGTAGAGGAGATGAACAATATTAATATGATGAGGGAAAGAGGATCAGATACATATTAGGGAGAAGTGAGGAATAATTATGACACCTGATATTTATATTACTTCTAAACCTTCAACTCCATCTCTATCAGGGAAATCACCAATACATCATCAATGTCAATACTATGGCACCATTACCATCTTCAGTACACATATTACATAACGGTTCGTGGTTCATTACCCATCTGGGTATCTTCAACCATACTTAATGCTCGTGTAAAAAGTGGTAAAAAGTGCAATGAACAAACACTCTTTAGTACAGAGTTCATTGTTAAATCATGTTAGAGTAATACAAGAAACATAAATGGAACTTAAGTAATGGTGGCGGTACCTCAGGCTGTGGAGGTGTGAGTAGTGGAGTCGTAGCAGTTATTTCCCCTTTGACTGGTTCAGGGCCTGCAGGAGTATTATACATCACTGGACCAAAACCCTGCAAACACAGACACAACCACAAAAGAGAGAGAATTTATAATATACATATTTTAATCAGACAAGTAAGAACTGCATAAAAGAGGGACAAAATGCAATGGGGGACAGAGTAAAATAAATATATCAATGGATGAAGCAGAATCGTACAGCTGGAATAGGTTGGTTATAGGGAGCATCACTCCACTGAGGAGGCTGAGCTGGAGGAAAGCTGGATGCAGGAGGGTAAAGGGGATTCTGTTTGCCGCATTCAGGGTTAAAGTCATAAAAAAACACAATAGATAAATCCATTAATGTCATTTTCACTGGTTTTATTTACATAATTGAAATATATGTGAACAAGGAAATAAATGTGCGTGTGTGTGTGTGTGTGTGTGTGTGTGTGTGTGTGTGTGTGTGTGTGTGTCTTACAGGTATAGGGGGCATAGCAGGTGATGTGGCAGGATATCCACTGCAGGGTGGTTGAGGAGGAAATATGGGATTATGAGGTGGGTGAACAATACTCTCACCTACAGCAGGGTTGGGAGGGGTATAGCCCTGTAAATCAGTAGCACAGGTACTGTAAGGCTATACAACACTTGTTTAATGGATTTTGTTGTTTCTTCAGGTAATGGGTAACAGTTTCACTTTTTTTCCCCCCATCTACTGCCGTTAGATAGATGGAGTTTAGTGTAAAACATTTATTTTTTTAAATTTAACTTACTTTGTACTTATTTTTATTTAAATAAGTAACCATTTAAAAAAAAATTTAAGCCTTTTAACAGGTAGGAGTGTAAAAAAATCAACAAAAACCCTATCAAAACATTGAAATCTCTGCTGCCTGATTGAAAATGGCATCACTCATGTCTGAGTCTGAAGATCATGCAGGGATCTACTTGATTACTCTCATCCTCTCTCTCATCCCTCCACTATTACTCCTTTTACCATAAAATAGGGATAAACTGCTTTGAAGCTCAAACTCAAAATTCACATATTCTATATGATAAAGAAAACCACTTCCAGTCACAAGCACATCAATCATGCAAAAAACAGTAAGCATAACACTGTTAACAGCTTTAAAATCCAAAGTCCAATAAGGCTTTGTTAAACAGACAAGACCAAAGGATCCAATTAATTTGTTTGTCTTGTCCAAATCGGAGTGAAATACTAAAATCCAAAAGTGAAATAATAATAAAAATAATAGAGTATACAGAGTATGTGAGAAGGGACAAATATCTCAGTTCACACACTGTTCAAACGAATGGCCTCGTAGGGGTAAACATGCCATGGTTCAGTTCAACCCAGGGTTGACTGGGCAGCATAGGCCGTGATCTCTGTGGCCATGAGGATGCGCCAAAGTCACTTGTCATGGGTTACCAAATTAAGATTAACACCCATCCATAATAGCGACTAGGAAATCATTTGGAATATAACTCACATAAATGTTGTAAACATAATATTGGATAGGACTCGACAAAACAAAGGCAGCAAGACAATGCTCTGGTTTTCACATCCTGTTTATACCCTCTTTGGTGCACATCTGCACTCACACTCATGCATAATCTGAGTCAAATGTAAGGCTAGCAATTGAGATTTGAGAAATAAAAAAAACATGACTCTTGCGCAATCCTATGTTGTGTTGAGTGCTGGTGTGTTACCAGTGGGGGGCCTGCAGGAGCCTGAGGATTGATGTAGGCTGGTGGAGGTCCAGGTGGATTAACTTGGTTGTCAAACTTCACAGTGGTGTTGGTGGTGGGTTGCCTTCGCTTTTTACAATTCTTATTTCTAAAGCAGCAGCAAATACAGGGTGGTATACCGAGCAACAGCAGCAGAGCTGTCAAAGGACCTGTACTAATCCCTTGATGTTGAGCTACAGAGAGAGAGACAGCGAGAGAGAGAGGGAGGAGACATAATTATTACACAAACTGAAATCCTCAAAAGAGCAGAATTGGATATGGAAGATGATGAACCCTGTCAGTTACCTATAGACCATTAAATTTGCTTGTTTATAAAATTCCATTCTTATCATGAACATTAGTGAGATCTTATTTAATATTATTTTAATATTAGAGTAAAGACAGTTTTACAAGAATTTTAAATATCTTCCTGTCTTATTGGCTCTGGCAGATTGTATTTTGTCTTTGGAGTCATCTAGCCTTTTTCTTTTCCTGTGAAGTGTTCTACACATACTCACTGTCAATCACTGGTCATTCTAAAGCTCTTAAATCCACCCACCCTCCCCCCATCCCAAACAAACACAACAAAGAGCTAAATGGTTTGTCTACACTGTTTGGCCAAAAGTACACTGTCACCCAATGTTTGTGGACACCTGACCATTACACCCATATGTGCTTTCTGCCAATCCCATTCCAGATGTAGTCCCCCATTTTCTGTTATAATAAGTTCCACTCTTCTGGGAAGTCTTTATACTAGATTTTGGAGCATGGCTGGGGATTTGCTCACTCAGCCACAGCATCAGTAGTGAGGTAGGGCACTAATGTCAGCCAAGAAGGCCTGTGAGAGCTGTGTGCAGGGCATTCTAGTTCCTCCACTCCAAACTTGGCAAACCATATCTTCATGGAACTAGCTTTGTGTACAGGGGCATTGTCGTGCTGGAACAGGTTTGGGCCTCAGTTCCAGTGAAGCAAAAATTTACTGCCATAGCATATAAATACAATATACAAATAAATAAATATACAATTGTGTGCTTCAGTGTTGTTGCACCAGGTTGGGGAAGAAGCACATAGTACATATACAGTGGCAAGAAAAAGTATGTGAACCCTTTGGAATTTCATGGTTTTCTGAATAAATGTGTCATAAAATGTGATCTGATTTTCATCTAAGTCAGGGGTATTGACAAATATAATGTGCCTAAAAGAATAACACCAAAACATTTCTGATCTTTCATGTCTTTATTGAACACACTCATTCAACATTCAAAATGGCAGTGGAAAAATTAAGTGAACCCTTAGAATTAATAACTGGTTGACCCCCCTTGGCAGCAAAAACCTCAACCAGACACTTGCTGTAGCTGTGGATCAGACCTGCACATCATTCAGGAGGAATTTTAGCCCATTCTTCCTGGCAGAACTGCTTTAGCTCAGCCATATTCTTTGGACATCTTTGGACGTCTCATGTGTTTCTTCAAGTCATTCCATAGCATCTCTATTGGGTCGAGGTCTAGGCTCTGACTTGGCCACTGCAAAATGTGGATTTTGTTTTTCTGAAGCCATTCTGTTGTGGACTTGCTCCAGTGTTTTGGGTAGTTGTCCTGTTGCATCACCAAACGTCTACACAGTTTCAGCTGATGTACAGACATTTTCACATTATCCTGAAGAAATGTCTGATATACTTTGGAATTCATCTTCCCGTCAATGATTGCAAGCTGACCAGGCCCTGATGCAGCAAATCATGCTCTTTCCTCCACCATAATTTACGATTGGGATGATTTTTTCATGATATGCCGTGCCCTTTCTACGCCAGATGTAGTGACTTCCTTCGTGATGTCCTGCCATAGATACCTGCTTGTTCAATGTTTTGCGTATTGTAGACTCATGAACAGAGATGTTAGCCAGTTCCAATGATGCCTTCAAATCT
>JAOUWY010000062.1:27589861-27603137 GCA_025728095.1 Prietella phreatophila | reverse complement strand
AGTAGAGAGAGAGAGAGAGAGAGAGAGAGAGAGAGAGAGAGAGAGAGAGAGAGAGAGAGAGAGAGATTCATCTCTACTCCAAGAAAACCACATCTGCTGCCACCTTCAATGTCAAGTATTGGAGCGAATATACAACCCATATGTATACCACAAACTATCAGATTCATCTGGGTACAGGAGCAGTGCTGAAGCACAACCCATGTGGAAAGAAAAAAAAAAACTCCACAAGTAACTTGCGATTTTATATTTCATACAGAGATGGTTCAGAGAGACAAAGGTTAAGTACTGCAGCATTAAAAATTCATAACAAATTACACTAGCAGAGACTTCACAAAGCAGTTATTTAGCTTTCCCTAAAGTTATGTAGTACCCATGTGCAATTAGAACAGAAAATAAGTTAACAAATAATGGCAAATTCATTTTCCTGCAAACAGTACTTCCAAATCGTATAATATGCTAAACAGATTTACATATTTACATTTTTAGAAAAATTGCTCCAGGTTCCCCACGACCCTGAAGAAGGAATAAGCAGTTGAAAATGGATGGCTTACATTTTCTTTTTTTATTCACCACAAATTTCTAGTCTTTTTTTCTCAGTACCGGGAAACGTGTCCCCCAAATCACCAAAGGCTACAATGTGGTAGCTCGAGCTTAGCTTCAAAAACACTGTTTCAGAAGCAGGGTGTAAGAATTGTATTATATATTATGAATATGGTACAAGATGCATTACTTGATTCCAAGTCCATCTGGTCGTTCGAAGATAATCGGATCCCTCAGCCCACACCTCTGGATAAACTCAAATGTGAAATCTGGGGAAATAACATGACAATTTGTTTACAGCAGTAAATACACTAAAGAAGAAAACCTCTTAATATGCAGACAGTCAAAAAAAAGAAAAAGGCAACAGAAATAATTTGCAACATAAAACCCTAACCCTTTGTAATTATGTTGTACAAGACCATTCAAAACAGAACAGTACATAGTATATCTTTTGACTGACAGTAGAAATGAGGCCCAACTAATGTGCTTAGTAGTTTGCTTTGCTGCATGTGAGGCCAGGTTCCAGTCTTTGCATTAAAGGACTGTCAGGAATATACTGGTTACTTCTTTTCCACTACAGGAACCCAGGGCAATTTCAGTTCCAAGGTTCCCTTTTTATTTCTACCTCCAAAAAAAAAAAATTCTTGCAAATGCATGAGCTACAGTAGCTGAGCTTGGTATCAAAGTATCTCCATTTTTTGTACAGTAGGTTTATTAAGCAAGAATGCATTGTTAGAGAGCAAGCAATCCAATACTAAATATTAGTATGAGGGCCAATAATGGCCTGAAACCTGGGATCCATAAGATTATATACATCTTCAATTCTGATACATTTCATCCTATGAAACATGGATCAGTCAGATCTGCAAATGAACATAATGCATGCAGTGCTACGCTCTGAATGTTCTACCACTCAATGGAGTGGTTTTCTACAGTGGTTAGCTGAGGCCAAGGTTAACGATTAATATCACAGTAATCAGAAAGGAAGGGATTCTCAAAAAAGCTAAATGCTGTTTACTGTTGAATCCATAGTTTGGAACAGTTCATAAATATCTACTGTTTTGAATTGCTATTGTCTTCAGAACAATGGAACAAAAAGATTTATCTTATGCCACAAATTGTCTTTACGCATCATGTTAACATCAAGCTTATGACATGGTTCTTATTTTTGCACAACTCAGAAACAGAACCTTGCACACAGCAGGCTTGTTTAATGTAAGGATGTAGCCATCAGTATCTGATCTGACTAGAACATCATTAAAGCTAGTAAAATTTAAACAAAATTCATTACCGATATTAACGTTAATGAAAACATTACATTTAATTTGATTACAGTTACTGAGGTCAATAAAATTACGTTACTTGCATAACAAATTTATTGTTAAGAAAACAATATTAAAAAGAATTTTAAAAATAAATCACGTTTTGCACAACCTGGGCATAACCTGGCCTCGACATTGGCGGCTGTAGCCCTGAAGATATTTTTCTTTAGCCCCAAATAATTCTCCACTTGCAGCAGGTTGTCACTATGTAACCGAACGTTAGTAAAGGAAGACAGCGGTGTTGTAATTTTATATCTTCAGTGAACGGAATCAGACAGAATTTACAGGAAAATACTCGTGTCTTATTGGCTGATAGCTCTCAATTCTACCAAATGTTAGCTCACGTAGTGAGAGGGAAAAATGAATATATGCAGATTTTATTTTTATTTATTTATTTCTAACCAGTAAAGGGGTTGAAACTGAAACAGTAACATCCTCTGATGCTGAGCAGGAAAACAAGTGTTGTAAATGTCTATACGAGTTCCAGTTTACATGAACATGATATAAGCAAATCATAAGGAAACAATGTACTTTGCATGACACTGTAGCAGTTAAACCCATACAATGATAGCTTAGCTGTGCCTCCCCTTGGCTAGCGACCCCAAACTAGCCTAGTTAGCTTAGTTTTATATTTTACCTGTCTGGTAGTCCCAACACTTCTCCTTAATTCCTGTTTTGAATAGTTATAGTTCCTCAAAATGTGCCTGAACCTCAATGAAAAAAGGTTTAGTGATACAAAAAAAGAGCTACAATGTTGGCAACTGGCTATTTCTAATGGCAAGGTCAAACTCCAAGTTGACGTGTCCTATTCATTTTAAGGAAGAGCACTTTCACAACCACAAGGTGCATGACTGCTGACGTGACAAAGTCTGGCCTGGTGTGCTGTGGCAAAAATTCAGAACAATAAAGCACTCAGTTTCTTATAATCATCTTATAAACATTTATTATAATCAGTATAATATGTGCTATTACCTAATAGTGCATACATTAACTGTTTGTTAGTGCTTCCTTTTCCTATAGAAACATCCTATTCTTATTTCAGAGCACAGAGATTATTGGTGTTAGTTAATAGAATGTGTGTGACACCACTGACCTAACAGATAAAAATAGAGAAAGATGTGATGGAGCGATATGTGGTAACAATAAGTGGACACTTAAGTTGGATACTCCAACATTAGAATTATCTGAAAATGTGGGTCTTATTTTTGCCCATCTCCTGCAAGTCCAGATGACACAGGTATATATGTAGAGTGCAAGACAAATGCAAAGCAGTGCAGGTAGGACATACCTTTTCCTTCCATGCGTTTGATCCTGTCAGAACCAAAGCGCTCACTGTATACTTTCTCCTCCAAGTCAAAGGTCCTTTTCCCCTCGATCTCATCATCAGAGATCCCATCGTCATGGTAACGTCGCCGCGTGCCTGACCGCTGGGAAAAGGGGGAAAAAAAGAACAATTAGAAACCTTTTACTGATCCTACAGGCAGATCATTCGAGATCAAGCCCATAATTCAACACACCCCGAGACCGCTGATCTACTGTGCAACACGTTAACGTAAAATGTGCTGCTTTATAGCTATAAAAATTTGTGGTTTAAGTACATGTTGGACAAGAACTCGCTATTTGTTTTCAAAAAATGTGCAGACTACCACTGGTACATTGCTGATTTATAAATAAAACAAGAAATCTAAATTAATGAACTAAAAATATGGAGAGTTTGCCATTTAAATTTTTACAAATTTGAAAAAAAAAAAGCTGGGAATCATGATGACTAAGACCAATGTGACTGGGGAATTAACATTAGCTTAGAGTGTACACGTCGGCTTTACGCTGCTTAACACGCAATAGTGTAAATTAATTAAGAGAAAGGTTAAAAAGATTGATTAATTGACATTTCAGTTTAACTGCTTATAACAGTATTATGGATGAGCATGAATATCAGAGGCGGACGCACAGGATCAGATTTTAAATATTTTAATAAAATGTAAGTTGGATGATAGCTTATAAGACGCAGCTCAGGCTCAAGAACATAAGACAAAAACTGTTTTAAAACACATCACTGTTACTCTTGTGACCTTTTAATGGACAAATTGATTTTCACATTTTTAAACTACAGCAGCACCGGCTCGAATCACAGGTCAATATTAATTGTCTGATGGAAGATCTACATAATTTAAAAGGTTAATAATAAACAGACAAAACATGCTTTATTAAACAAAGCAAAACGTATAAAAGTTGATATGGTAAAGCTTTCTATATAGAGACATACAGTACGTTTACATGGACTCCGATATTAACTCCATTAAGACAATACATTGATTAAGAAACTAGTGATTTCTGGTTACGTTAATCCGGCTAAAGTCATACTCAAAGTAAACACAAATCACATTAAGACATGGAATATTCCTATTTTAGACGCATTTAGGAACTGCATTAGACATGTACATGCCTTAATCACACTATCATCATCGTGTGGGAGATTTAATTGCATTTTGTGACAGGACACGTACACACACGCCAGTACTCAACCGTTTTGACGGGAAACAAGAGAGCACGGCTGCTTCCGAAACCGCGTACTTACCTGCTATATAGTAGGTGTAATACATGTATGGAAAGACAAATAATTAACCGCATTTGAAGCTTTCATAAAATTTCAAATTAAACACCAAAAACTGTATATGGTACCATGAAGAAGATGAACTGTATGTCAATACGTGAAATTCTGGAGGGAACGTTGGATGGCGTGGCGTGGGGACGTAATGACGTGTGCCGTTAATCGATCGATGTTCTAACACATGTAAAACAGGAACATGAGAAGAATATTCTAAAAGCAACTAATTTAAACACCTTAATCAGAATACTGTCTTATTCAGAATAAGTCCAATAATTTGATTATTGTTGTCCATGTAAATGTAGTCAGTTATTTAACATTTATGGAAGGACTCCTGGATGTCAGAGAGTTGTAAATGACAGATGTCACTGGAACATCTTCAGGACAGAAGACTCGTTTTCTGTCATATTCTGTCAGAAGTTGCGTTTTCTGTTATTAACTTCACGTGAGAGAGAGGAAAAAAAAGAGAGGGTAGTAACAGAACAACTCTTTATAGCAGCTACAACGTAAGTGCTAACAGGAATTAACTTGTCTTGAAGACATTCCAAAAACATTAATTGTAACTGTAAATGGTTAAAACAAGCACAAAGTTTCATTCATTAATACATTTAAAATTGTAAAATGGCTCCTTTGTGGTGTAACAGAAAAAGCTTTCATCCAGTGGTCAGGAAGATCATGATTTCAAATACCAACAATGCCACAGCCAACTGTGGCCGGAGTCATAGAGAGCAAAACTGCCTGTGCTCTCTGGGTGGGAGGGATGGTCACTGAGTACGCACGTACTAGCCTTCACCCTCACCGTCCTGGCTGGTAGCAGTCATATGACAGCAGGGTTGACAAGTGAGTGGAAATTATCACGTGATCAACACAGGAAGAAAATGTATTAATATTTGAAACTGTGATATAAGAGGAATAAAATATTTCAGGGTATGCCGTTATGGGAAAGTAATCCACATTTGTAGTTTCTGAAAACTCCAAAACAGAAACTCCACTTTGTGTCAGGCCACAACACCCCTTTTTGCAGATTATCTTTTTTATTTATATATAAAATTATAACACTTAAACAACACAATGCAACTCCAAGTCAATCACACTCCTGTGAAATCAAACTGTCCACTTAGGAAGCAACGCTGATTGACAATTTCACATGCTGTTGTGCAAATGGAATAGATATCTTATTTTTTAAGAAACCGCATGTTCTAATTAAGGGACATTGTTTTATTACTTGGACAATACAGATTATATGCTGATTATATTTTGATTGCTGGTTATTCACATGCTAAGCAAGAAATACTGGCATTGTGTTAAAATGAGAAACACACCAACACAGGACAAACAAATCCTTTTAATCAAAAAATCCAAAAAATAATTAGATAAGAGACTGAAATAGCTCTTTGCAACACTGTCTAATCATGACTACTTTGGCTTTTTCCATTCACTGAGGGACTGATGCCTATCTTCCTCTCCGTCTCCCACTTCCACTTCCACATATCAAGCCGTGAATTAGTAATAAACTGTTCCAATCTTGGCCTTGTCTTCAGATCTAAAGCATCTCTAAGGTGATGGCCAACAGAGCGGATGTTAAAGCCACGTCATCACACGGACTGTCTCAAACACGGACGCGACAGAAGGAAATCAATAAAAAATCCGGCAATGACTCGGCAACGTCCTCACAAATGATAAGTTACTGCTATATACTTAAGATCCTTATTTCCGTGAACCAAAGCCAAAGACATAACGGTTGCGATGACAAGTAAATCCATTTTATCCAAGAACATAAAACACTTTGTCTGACTAAATAGCACTACGCCTAATACGTTCACCTATGACTAAGCACATTCCTTTAAGAAGTTAGATATTGTTTTGTGACATTTATGTGGCTGGATAGACATGAATGTGGCTACCTGTTTGTATGTCCTTAAACCTACAGTCATTTCCTGTGTCCATCTTCAACCAAAGCCATTTATACTGCACGGTTCATCGAGCAGGATCGAAGCAGGCAGACAGTAAACAGCAACAGGAACATTGTGTACTTACTAAGACAACGTCAAAAGGACAAATGCATCTGCTCAGATTTCCAATTGTTAATACCCGTTTTATTGCGTCAGTAATACACAGTGTATCCCTAAACTGAGCTTATTAGATTGTATAGCAAAAGAAACCATAAATAAATAAATAAACAAAAACAACACTGAAAAGAAGGTGCCACAAAAACAGCTAAATTTGGAGCACTGCAGGCAAGGCTGATAAAACAGCTCTTTCCATCTAAACCAAAGCCACATCTCAGATACATGTCTGTCCCTTTCTTTTAGGATCCTTTCTATTCTGTATCTGAGGCCTGAGACTGCAGTGCCCCTAAACGTAGCCCTTGTGGAGGGCAACGAAACACTACACACCTCGCACCTTCAGTGTCACATCTTCGTCCCCCTTCCTTCTCTTCCTCCCTCGCTTCCTCAACACACCTCCATCTACAATGGTAAACGTCTGCTCACTGTTCTCCATCCCGCAGTCTCTCGCTTCGTTTCCCTTTCACTGGCGAGACCAGCGGTCGGTCCTCCTCTTGTGATCCTTTGCCTCTGCAGTGTCCCCTCCCTCCCAGTCCCACACCTCACCCCTTCCGCTTCTGCATCCCCGCTCACATGGTCAGCTCGACCAATCATGTCGTTCCTAATCCCAATGCCATCTCTTTGAAAAAGAGACAAACCACTTATAGCTTGAGTCGCATCATCGGCTCATCTCACTTGCTCTCTTCCTCAATTGACCCGGTAACTCACGTCTTCTCTTTGTATCTTTATTTCTTTTCTTGGTTTTTGTAGCCGTAACGTCAGGTGTACAACAGGACGCACCAATCTGGCATTCCAACATTATTTCAACAAGAACACCAGCGGTGAGACCTTATCAACAAGACAGAAGATAACCCAAACGTTTCTCTCCTATTCCCTCATTATTATTATTATTAAGCCCAAATAAACATAAGACCAGTAGAACTGATCCTGGAAGATCTTTCAATCCAATGACAAAAATAAACCAAAACCCTGCGATTCTAACACAGACGACCCCAAATAAGTTCTAACTTAAACGGTTTAACAATACACACGTTTTATTCTCTCAAACACAAATGTAACTAGACATGACCTGCTATATCCCTTTGTGATTACAGCTGTTCTATACGTCAGGACGAATCAGGGTGACCATAGTTGCATATAACTAGTTCAGTAATAAATCCATCAGTGCCAGGTGAGTGAGTGTTAGTCAATCTACCTACCAGTCGTTTGCTGTATCGTGGATTTGGATCTTCCATATCCAGTGTGTCACGGAGGAAATAATTTCCACAGAAAGACACCAGCTCTCGCTGAACACTCGTCTGTCAAACACTTGGCGAATGATAAAGCTACCTGGTCGCTAGAAAAGGTTATCTAAACTCCGTAATTAAAAACACAACCGACCCAAGAGTGTAAATTTAAAAAAATCCTTCAAATGTCAGTGTGTATATAAAGTTACCTGAATGTAGTAAAGTGTTCCAAATGGCAGTCAATCTTACAACTTGCTAGGTAGTAAATTACTTGGCTAGACATTACAGACTGCCATAAAAAATAATAGTAAAAATGTATTGCACCCGGATCTATTTAATAACAATGTTCGCCAGAGAGATGTGTGCCATAATAAGGCACCATCGACCAAGTCACGCGCACGATACAAAAACGCTACTTTGTAACAAAAACCCTACAAGAAGTTCGATGACGGATTAATGATCAAGCCGTGTGACATGTACTCTCTAGCTAGCTACCCTCCGCTGAAGTGAACCATCGCTCCGCCAAAACAAAACGACTGTGCCGTGCGAACTGGATTAGCATTAGCACTAGCATTAGCTCGCGCTCAGCTCCCAGCATTAAACGCGCACGCAAAAAGTAGCTACAAATTGGGAGCTAGAACCGACATATCGTCCGTGAGATTTCTCCACGCCGGTTTTAATGAACAAACACCGCGTCGGGAATGCGTGCGGAGTAACGCGTATGAAAGAGAAAAGCCGAAACATGACAGCTCAGTGGGGGGAATTAAAGAAAAGCAGTTCAAGTAGCTTCCTCTCGCGGTGTCGTTAGACGCTAACTTAGCTAGCTAGCGTTAGCTCCAGTTTAAAAACGCTCAAGTTCTAATGTTATCCCACTGAAACGCTGTGTTGTGGTTCTTTCCGGCGAACTTCGCTAACTTGGCCTCAAAACCCGCACCGTAAAACGCATCAAATCCACCTCTATTAATAACATACGTTCCAGTGAGGTTTCTTTTGAACTTTTTTTCAGTACTGAGGGGAAATTGTGTCGCTTGGTCAGCTCCGCTCTCTGTGCATTTACGATAAAGTTCCATTGGTGAACCTTTTCGCCGCCATTTTCAAATCGTCATGAAAACTCAGCTGCCTGTCCGGAAAACAAGCCACGCCCACCAGTGTCTGCGCCTATCAAATATGACACGGAGGGAACACTATTGGTTGGAAAATGTGTCAATCAGTGCCATAGGTTTATACATACACTACTACCGTGTGGATTCACAAAACAGTAAAGGACAGCGTCAGTAACCATTAAGCGGACAAATTGTAGGAATTACTGCGCGCTTATTGACGGAGCAGTGATGTCGATCAATATAGCGTGAAACTACTGGTGTTCAGGCAAATATCCCGTACGTGACCAATCAAAGCGGATAGAATGCTTAACGCGTGGTTAGAGGGCAGAAGTTGGTGAACATTCATAAACACTTATGAAATGTATAAAATCAGATCCAGGGCATATAAAGCCCATCATTCAGTTCTGTACCTTTGATCGTCCGGAGCTTGACATCCCATCGCTTGCAGCCACTCCGTCCATGTTCGCATGTGAATGCTATTTAGGGCTCGATTTGTCGTGGAGAATTTACAACTCCCTTCAAATGAGCGAAAACAAACAAACAAAAAAACAACAACACAAGTTCACATTATAATACAGTTAAAGCCATTCAGGCAGCATGAAGTCCATGACTAAATAAAAATAAGAGGTAGCCATGTACTTTGTTCGTCCGCATGGTCTCAGCCCAGGAGCACCAGTGGTGCGTTCCCGAACAAGGAAGTGATTTCTGATTGGTCCGTCGTGAGAATGGCAACACTGATTGGCTAATATATCTATCCTTCAGTTCACTATTCGTTTTAAACAACAAAAAATACGAGTTATAACAGAGAAAGGTTAGAAACAACCCGTGTGCTGTAGGCTAAACTGTATTTAACGATTACAATGATTATAGCAGATATGATCAACAGATAATGGCACTGTTGTTTCTTTCCAACATTCAGGATTCATTTGTTAACGTTTTCCCCAAAGCCTACACAGTGTAGCCTATATTTTACATTTAATCAGGTCCAGACTGTAATAAATGCATCTTATTTCATTCCTGCACAAATGTATATTTTTTATAATTGAAACCCAGTTATAATGTATATTATCATACTATCCTAGGTCACATAGCAACCAGACAGCAGAAAATTAACCCTGAACTTAAACTTAAGAGAATTAATAATTAATGTTAAGCCAAGAAAGTTAAAGCATTTAGGACCATTGCTTAATAATGATAAATAAATAAAATCCCCAAAAGCTATTTTTGTTTTCCAGTTCTTTCATTTAATCGTTTATTTATTTATTCAACTTCATTTTTTTAAAATAGGTAAACCTGAGTTTAGGAAGAAACTCTTATTTTTAGCACAGATCCATTGAGTATTCATAAAACACACGGCATAAGCGCCCTCCACCGGCAGATAATACCAGTCCATCAGTTAAAACTCAACTCAACAAAATTTGTGGTTCCAGAGAAATACAGTAGATAATATTATACTCGTCTACCTAACAAACACAAACCAACTGTTTATAAGAAGGGAATACACATAGCAGACTGTTTATAGGCCTACAAAGGACAAGTATAGTAAGTTGAAAATGTAGGATAACAAAAAAAAAGAAAAAAAAAGAAAAGAAAACAAGGACAACTGCAACCATGGGGATATAAAAGAGAGGAAAGGCAAAAAAAGCCTTTGCGTCTGTAGCATCATCTATTGATTGATGTCTAAGAATCCACTGTGAGTTGGGTCTTGGGCTACATCGCCTCTTCACCTGTGTCACGGGGAATAAGTAAGAGCCAAAGACACAATTACAAATTTCCTTCTAGATGGTAAATATGGTTTATGATAGAATATGTAAGACAAAGTACAACACACACTGTTAACATTTTACCCACCAGAATTCTTACTTAAACCAGCTGTATACGAGGGAGCCGATGATGACCGCAAGAATGATGCAACACAATGTGATCATCATCTGTTTCTATTGTGGGTGATGAGAGAAGCCCATGTGGAAAAGTGAAGAATGCAATATGGGGCAAAATAATATGCAAGTGACAACACACACAGAGAGAGAGAGCGAGAGAGAGAGAGAGAGAGCGAGAGAGAGAGAGAGAGAGAGAGAGAGAGAGAGTTTAGTGAGAGAACAGGAAACAGGCAGATATATCAAAGGTTGTGAATGGATAAAGACATAAATGGGATGAAAACAAGGGAATGTCAGACAGGAAATGGAAAATAATAATAAATTTAAAAAACACAGAAGAAGAAAACAAAATTTACCAGAAAAACTGAATAATGGAATCAGAGACTGAAGTCTCATGATGAACAGAAATTTCATTTATTTGTATACCCACTAAAAAGCCTGTGTGTGAAGTAGCCTTCAATAAAACAATACAAAAAAACTATTGTTACAGTATGGAAATTAGAACTCACCCTTATCAAAGTTGTAATATGTATTTCCCTAGAGAGTTCCTATAGTTATTAGACTATTTGTATAGTCACTTGAATTGAATGGTTTTAATCCATACCACAATAAATCCAAAACAAATAGTCTAGAAACAATAGAGTCTTATGACAATAAAATGGACTGTGTTCATTTAAATGAATGACTCTCCAATTAATAGCCAAAATTATTATTGTAGACATATACAGTGCATCATACATACACTATAAGGCCAAAAGTATGTGGACACCTGACCATCACAACCATATGTGCTTTGTGAACATTCCATTCCAGATTTTTTCTTCTGCTTTAATGAAGGCTTTTTTACTAGTTTGTGCAGCGTGGCAATGGGGATTTGTGCTCAGAGTATTAGTGAGGTCAGGCACTCATGTTGGGTGAGGCGTCCTGGCGTACAGTCGCTGTTAATCTCAAAGGTGTTCAGTGGCTCTGTGCAGGCCACTCGAGTTCTTCCACTCAAAACCTGGGAAACCATGACTTCATGGAGCTTACTTTATGCAGAGGGGCATTGTCGTGCTGGAATTTGTGCTGTTACAACATACAAAGACATCCTATATGATTGTGTGCTTCATACTTTGTGGTAACAGTTTGGGAAAGAACCAGATATGGGTGTGAGGGTCAGGTGTCCACAAACAATTGGAGATCTAGTGTATTACTGAACCCCTGAGTTTTATTATTCTCCTTTTTGGCAAAAGTAGCATCTGCATTTAAAATATGGCTCAATTGCATACATGTAGGTGATACACCTGTGAGATATTTAATTTCCCAATTTACCCTTCGGGCTTCCTGCTGGAACTTGGCTGCTTTCTTGGTGTCAGCCACTGCTCGTTCCACGAAGCCCACAGACTGGTCCATGTTGCTTTCAATCCTGTCGATTATGCTTCCCTATACACAAATGAAGATAAAACAGAGGTCAATGCCAAATACAACCAATTCAGCAATATTTAGAACAAATTACTTTGTAAAGCTGATGACAGATGGTACTAAAACTATCAAATATAGCATAAACTATTAATGAACTACCTAAAAGTAAAAATGTCCTTGGCTTTATGACACAGAACCCTTAGTGAATACTTAATTCCTTAGACCTAGCTCTGGGTTTGTTCTGATATCAGAAATTCAGAGCTGCTGATGTGGTACCTGATTCTCCACTAGCATGGCAATGTCCACAAACATGTCATGCAGCTCCTTAATGCTGCTCTCCAGTCGCATGATGTCTTTGTGTCTCGCTTCAATTTCACTCAAGGCCTGCTTGGAGATGGATGAGTCCATGAGCTGCACGCAAAACAAATGGGCAACATTTGTTTGTTAGTCCATTGCTAATAGCTCAACATGAATGTATGCCCAAGAATACAAAAACGTAAACAATAAATAAACCAAAAGAACAATGCTGTGACATTTAGGAAACACACACACCCCTGCTGTGAAGACGGCAGCATTGCCACCATCCAGCATCTCTTCCAGCTCCTCATCAGTGGTGGTTTTACCCGCTGTTACATTGGAGACAAAACAAATAGTCACTTAATTTTAAACACTCTAGACTCTTTAGGTATCATTAATTATTATAGGACTACACAACGGTCTTATTTGTACTAATAGAAATGTTGTTTAATGTACACTATGTGACATTGGGTGTGACTCACTGATCTCTAGCTGTCTCTGGATCCTCCGTTTGCTCTTCTCTCTGAACTCTACTTGTGCTTCATTGTACCTGGTCATAACCTCCACAAATTTTCTTGCTAGGACAGCGTGTTGGGAGAAATGATAAAGACACAGAGAAATATAGGATGTGGCTCATTCAATCAAGCTGTGTAGCACAGTTACATAAAATTTGCTTATGCATTAGCAACAAGAAAGGTTGTGAGTTCAAATCTCAGGATGGCCATACACTCAGTTTGGATGTTTAATCGAGAACTCTCATTCATTCATTCATTCAATTTTTATTTGTATAGCGCTTTTTACAATAGTCATTGTCTCAAAGCAGCTTTACAGAAATA
>JAOUWY010000062.1:27421789-27442171 GCA_025728095.1 Prietella phreatophila | reverse complement strand
GTCCACTGTGACCTGTTGGGTAATTTCATTGGTCCGATGTGACGAGGCTAAATGTTTTGGCATGAAACTCGTTAGTCTGTAAAAATCCATAAATTAGCTGCATCATTGTTTAAGCCGCAGTGTTCAAAGCGTGTGAAAAAAGTAGCGGCTTATAATCCGGAAATTACGGTAAACTAATTAACTAATAGCTGACAAAGTTGTGTGTTTTATAGTAGATTCTAAAGAAGAGCACTTCCAGACCATGTAAAAATATGGCACATCGCAAAGAAGGCTGTCAGACCTGACTTAAAAAAAGCACACTTACAGGGCCTGTGTGTAGTCGGAACCCAGTGAGCATGGTTCCAGTAAGAGGACTAAAGGAGTTGTTGCACACTGGTGGCTTCTCTATAAGGGAGTGCAAAGAACTTCCATCCTGAAGACCTTGAGTGTCTATCATACCTAGGAAAAGGAATAGTCTTTTAACTTCTAAATATCAAGACAACATTCCCCCATTCCCAGAAAATGCCCGTTTCTCATATATGGAGGGACAATGATGAAGTATGAGTACTAAGATGGCCTGCACCACTGATTTCAGATTAATCTTAAATGTACTCACCAGGTAGCTCTGGGAGAAAGTTGCTGAGCTTCTCCTTCACCTTCTTGCCACAAAACTTGTTGTATGCATGTTCCAGATTGTAGTGTGTAATGAGGTTGGTGTTTCCAGTCAGCTCATTTTCCACTAAGGAAGAAGAAATATAAGAGTGGGACATTGTGGAAACAAAAATGATAGATACATTTGCAGCTGTAACAAAGGTGTTCAGTTATTTAAGCCATTGCAGTCTCACAGCTACATGGCCCGTTTCCATCCTGAGCTCAGGCGTTGCATGGGTTCCCTCCAAGGCCTCCGGTTTCCTCCTGCTTCCCAAACAACATCCCGGTAGAAGGACTGGCTGAAACATTGCCCCATGTACATCTGCGTGTGTGTGTGTGTAGTGGTCTGCAATGGACTGGCATCCCATTCAGGATGCATGTATTCCTACCTCATTCCCAGAGTTCCCAGTATAGAAACCACTGCTGATGAAGCAGGTACTGGAAATGAACGAATGAATAAGCCAGTCTGTTTATGTCACTGGTTACCTGCTCCAGTCTTCGAGCCTGACTGTCAATAACTTTCTCAGTTTTAAAGAGCTGGCTGAAGTATGCTGAGAGCAGGAACCCGTAAATTTGTGTGACTATAAGGAATAATCAGTGTAATGCTTAACGCAGGGGGCACGGTTGGGGGTTCAAATCCCTCCCCTGTGTGTGAGGTTTCATGTTCTCCCTGTGCTTTCATTTTTTCCTTTGGCTACTCCGGTTTCCTCCCCCAATCCAAAGACATGCCATTTCCAAACTCTGTCTGTTTGTGTGTGCGTGTCTGCCCTGCTATGGGTGTGATGGTGTCACACACCTAGTGCCCTGAGTTTCCTGGAAGTTTCCCCCTCAGCTGTGTGTAGGATAAGTGATATAGAAAATGGAAGGATGGATGGATGGTTCTCTCTGTACTAACATGTAAAACACAGAAAATGACTCACACTAGTGGAGTGTGATGGTGTTAATGATTACAGATGATGATGCTGTTTGTAAACAATAAAGAAAGTAAGTCCCGAGTAATACAATAAGTCTCGGCAGGTACTCACTTGGCAGTTCTCGCACTAAGTAAAAGGGCTCGTTCATGGCTGCAGGTCTTCGGAGAGGAGGCCCCTCATCTACAAGTGGGTGTGGAATGGGCACAGCCATGTGCACTGGGTTTTGGTGGACCAGTGGTGGAAGTGGTTTCCCAGGGCCGAACCCCATCGCAGAAGGTCCCTGGGCTTCAGTTTGTCCGTAGAGCGATGAAAAGATTTCTGTCATGTTTACGATGTGTTTCTTTCGTTCTTTTTTCCCCCCCACACACAATATGAACTCTCACTTCTGACGTGTTGTGAGAAGACCCCTAAGACTTGACTATCTTAGGGGTTAGTGTATTCGGTGTAGTTTCATAGTTTGTACCATAATACATCTAATATTGGCGACATAGATAAATAACATGTTAAAATCACAATTCGTACATACTTTAGGATGCACGTGATGTCAAAGGTTACAGGACTCGAAACATTGTTATCCACAGTCTTGTTGTTTCGGTGCAGAATTTACGCGTTGCTAAGCGAAGGTTTCGAACACATACGTAATAGGCGCGTATTATCGAGCACTTACAGTAGGCGAAACACGCGGAAGCCGGCAGCGACGTCTTCCTATAACCGACTCTAACTGAGTCTCAAATGCCCTCGTACTCCCTTATCTAGGTGCTCTGAAAGAATGGCTCCTGCACCCTAATAAGTGCACTAGAACGCTATGTCGAACGCTTTCCGAAACAGCACGCGGTGTGTAGCGTGGAACTAACCAATCCACAGTGCGCGCGAGGGAGATGCGTGGCCTGTGATTGCTCCTCCTCCACCCACCACATTTCGTCCGCAGTGACCTCTGTCCCTTTAACGTGAACGTCGTTAAGGATTTCGCCGACGTAAAATCGTCAGCAACGTTACACGGGCCGCTTTCATTCATCTGCACTTATAGCGCTCTGGGAAGAACATGGCGCTGCTGACTCCTCTCTTCGCGTTTCTCTACCATTTACCGCAGGTGTATAAATGGCTGTTGAAGCCGTATTACGTGGCGTCATTTTTTATGTCGCTGGCTTTCCTGATGGTCCGCAAGACTCCGGGAATCTGTGAGCATCTTTCCACACAGAGAGAGGACGGAAACCCCTGCGACTTCGACTGGGTTTGTGTGACATTTCTATAAGTAACTGATTGTAGACTGCGTTGTGTTTTATTTTAATCTAAGAAACAGGCGGACGGCAACTAGGTCGACTTTTCGTTTATTCTCATTCTCTTTCTCTCTCTCACACACACCCATAACACGAAAGGGGGCGCACTAGAACGCTACGTCGAACGGTTTCCGAAACAACACGCGGCGCGTTTGTGGAACTAACCAATCTGCAGTGCGCGTGAGGAAGAGGCGTGGCATAAAAATAAAACACTCAAAGGGTAAAACAAATAATCACACAGATGAATAAAATAACGCCATACACACAAACTATAATGGGTATATAAATGAGGATTTAAATAAAGATGAAATTTAGATTAATCATAGCTAAGTAAAATCTTACCTCTCCCACTCAACCATAACACGAAAGGGAAGAGTAGGAGCCAAAACAGGAAATTACACAAATCTATGACATCACGACAATTAAAAGGAAAAATACTCAGACAGGCACATCAGGTGCACATCCTTTTTATGTAATTCTACACGTTAAATTTAAGGAGTGTTTTCTATACCCGTTACATATAAACAAAAGATGTTTCCAAGCAATGACAGAACAGCACGTTTGGAGGATTAGTGCTTTGGGTGTTCAGTGTTTTTGTTGATATATTACACAGTCCTGCATGTACTGAGAGGAGCAGATGTTGATGCTGGATGCAATGTGTAGGAGACATGTTAGTTATTTATACAGGGAGAATGGGGCTGGGTGTGGATGATCACAGAATAATTAATGATAACTGGGTGGCTAGGGGGCGCACGTTTGCCTGACACCGCCAGGGTCCGGGGTTCGATTCCTGCCGGGATCATGTGTTACATGTTCTCCCCGTGCTGCAGGGGTTTCCTTCGGGTACTCTGGTTTCCTCCCCCAGTCCAAAGACATGCATGGTAGGCTGATTGGTGTGTCCGTAGTGTATGAATGGGTGTGTGAGTGTGTATGTGATTGTGCCCTGTGACGGACTGGCACTCTGTCCAGGGTGTACCCCGCCATGTGCACGATGCTCCCTGGGATAGGCTCTAGGTTCCTCGTGACCTTGAAGGAGTAAGCGGTAGAAGATGGATGGATGGGTGGCTGTGGGAATACCAGTATACCAATACCACTATACTGTGTGGGTAATGCTTATTTGATTTATTTTTCTCCCAGTGCAGGTAATGGTGCAGGTGCACTAGGTCCAGCCTTTCAATGTTTACTGATGAGACATCCCTATAAAGATCTACTTATGTTTAACGTCCACATTTTCCTTTGTTTTCCAGAGAGAGGTGGAGATACTGATGTTTCTCAGTGCTATAGTCATGATGAAAAACAGAAGAGCAAGTAAGTGTTCCCCTCCCTTGTTTAAATATAAACACTTGAAGCCAAATAACAACCAAGTCCGACTGCAGCCGTTAAAGCAGGTGGTCGTGAATACTGGCTGTGTTTACTGTATACACTATTATTCTCTAAAGGAGTTGTGCTTCAAGGGCCATTGAGCTTGTTGGGCTGGTTATTGGTGATACAGGGCTGTAACCAGTATCAAAATTTCAAATGTGAATTCAGAAATGTGTCCTAATTAATATCACAAATGCTGAATGTATACTACATTGATTTGCTAATCTCTAATTTACAGTGTCAGAAAAGTGAGGAACCGCTGAGAGGAAAACTAGTTTAGTTTGTTGCATTTAAAAACTGATGTTGAAACCAAAGTACTGTTCATGAATTAAAACGAATTAAGAGTAACACCCCCCCCCCAAAAAAAAAGTACCAATGAAAAATGTACACCCTCAATTAATACATTAATTCAAGGAGGATTTAAACACAGAAATGGACAGGGAAGAGCTAATGTGCAGAGGAGGACTATTCCAAAGCCTAGGAGCAGCCACTGAGAAAACCTGCTCGACTTTAGCCTTAAAACGTGAACAAGGAACTGACAGTAATAATTGAGTGGATGATCGAAGGGGTCTTGAAGCAGTGTACGGAGGTGAGAAGATCACAGATATACTGTGGAGCAAGTCCATGCAAAGCTAAAAACAAAATGCAAAGTGTTAATCTGTACGCATCTTGACCAGAAACTGGTGAAGGGAAGCGAGCACAGGTGTAATGGTAAATGGTCTGTACTTATATAGCACTTTTATCCAAAGCGCTTTACACTGCGTCTCATTCACACACACCGTTGGTAACAGAGCTGCCACACAAGGTGCTAACTCGGGGTTTAGTGTCGGGAGCAACTTGGGGTTCAGTGTCTTGCCCAAGGCCACTTCGGTATAATGTGGAGTCATGTGGGCCGGGAATCGACCCGACAATCTGCTCTACCACCTGAGCCACAGCCGTTTACGTGTTCACACTTGAGCTCTGTATTCTCATCCGCTGTATCGTTTTTGTAGATTTTGGCCAACATTTTCCCATTGGTTCCTGGCTTTTCAGACACCCTGTGTTATCCTTCAATTCTAACAAACGGCCCTGACAACTTTTAGACCATTTTAATTTTATTGAGTTAAAGATTTTGGTTTACGAGAAAGCCCGTTACCTGATGATTTCTGAATTATGTTACATGATACCACTGCAATAATTCATAATGCATTTGGTCATATGTTCTTAATGAATAATGAGACACAATACAATTTAAAATTAACCAAACATTAACTGTTTATTTATATCCAACGAAGGAGCTTGTAGACCAACCTCAATCAGCTAATTTTACTGTAACTGGCAAGTTGATGTGGCTAGCAATGTTCTGAGGAGTTGAAATAAAATTCTTACGTTTTACGAACCACCTTGTAAACATATCATCTGTTCTCACACATTTACAGTCCTCGCTAAATCTATTGGACAGCAAGGCCAGTTCAGTTGTTTGTGTTCTATACCAAAGACATTTGGGTTTGAGATCAAGAGATGGATATGAGATGAGTTTAAGCTTTCAGCTTTTTTTTTCCCTCCTAAAATGTGATGTGCTAAACAACATAAAATACAGAAACAGTGGTTTTTCATTTTCAGAACATTCCAAATTGTTGCACTTGGTATGCCCAATGTTTGTGTAATGTCGCTGATTGATTTTTCCCGCTTTAATCAGCTTTAAAATGGCTTGCTTTTCTCCTACAGACAGCTCTATGATCATGTTGGTTTATGTTTATTAACAACAAATGCAGTACTTCATGAGTATCAAAGACTAAAACCAAGAGCTATTTATTGTTTAAAGTCCCCATGAAATCAAAATCGAAGTTTTGTGGCTTTTAGTATGAATATTTTAGCCTTAAATTTATGTGAGCTAGTGTTCTCTAAAACAATGACAATTCACATTTAGAAGATCTGTGCATTTAAAGTCTCTTTCAACCACCAATCCGGATCAACAATTTTGACATGGATCTACACTTTAGTTTCTCATCAGATTTCTGTCCAATCAAATGCTCTAGAATCTGAAGTGTACCGCCCCCAACATTCATGGTATTGTCAAGTACGGTTTGAAAGGTGGCGGGGCCACTTGCCCTGTCCCACCCTGGATTTCTGTTTCAGTGGATATTAAGTCAAAACATCGAATTACACTGTTTTTCAAGGCACTTCCCAGGGGACTTTAAACAATCAGTCTAACAAGAAACACCAGTCTGTCACATGTTCCAATATTTTTGCTCACCTACAAATTGGGTGGTCTGATAGCACATTTAGTATGTTCCATGTCGTTTAACTCATCTACATATAAATTCCAGGAAATAAAAGCTAAACTTCTAAGCTCTTCTCATATTCATCTTTTGATCTCAAAGCCAAATGTCTTCATTCTACAGCAATAAATAAATAAATGAATTGGTATTGCTGTTCCAATAGTTTCAGAGGGGACTGTATGTCATAGCTATGCTAGATGTTTGCATTCTGTACAAGAAGTCTGGTAGCAGAGTGTCTTGTGAGAGCTAAGCATAATGGTCGATGAAGTTCATGAGCAAACCTCAAGCATCCTCCTCAGCTGTTCTGAGGTCAGTGGAGAAATAAATGTCCGAAATGAACGAAACCTGATCGCCAGTTACACCCTTGACTGTTTTTCTTTGTCTTTTACTTGCCCACTTACCACTTTGGCTCCTTCTGTGATGCAGTAACTGTCGAGCAGCATGTGGGGAACATCATCCTCTTCTGTAAAGTGGCCAATGTGATCCTGTTCTTCAGACTGGATATCCGCATGGGACTGCTCTACCTGACCCTGTGCATTGGTCAGTACACAACTTGCCCACTTGAGGCCAATTCACACACAGAATTGTCCCCAAAATTAACCATTTCAATCCACACTAGCATGTCACTCAAAGCCCACACAGCACAACCTCATCTATATTGTAGTGTTTGATGTTCTGAGTGAAGCGTGAAGGACGTAAAAAGACCTCCAAACGTACAGTGCATCATAGTGGCAGTGTATGTGTAGGAATTTTTCATGCTATATTTCCTGCAATATTATTTCCAGTTCAAGAAACCTAGTAATGTATGTCATGATTATATATGACAATTTGATTGGTTGGATCATTTATGTGCACCAAAAACCAAACGCTACATTCATGTAAATGACACTCGAAGGTAAACAGCATTTGTGTCGTGCCCCCCCCCCCATACATTTACATACCCCTGTGTTTGTCATAATTAGCATGAGTAAATAAGTAACTCATCAGATTAGATCATTAATTAACTAGTTTTGTTAATGTAAAGACTCTGTGCATGACTCAACAAGTAAGACAGATCACCTTGGCATGTCGGGTCTTTGTGCATCAAGCCTTCTAGCACCTATTACAGCAAACACAATTTAGAACATAAACCTTGCATGTTGATTCTTATGATTGAGAAATAATTGGTGCCACTCATCTAATTTAAATTAACAAATAATGTTTTGCAAGCTCGATTGAGTTTACATTCTCTCTCTCTCAAGTTCTACTTACCTATCTATTTATTTTATGTTTAGTTTTGACTTTTGATGCGTTTTAAATGTTTCCATACCTGTTTATTAGCTCTGTGGCAACTGCAGCAGCACATCATTAGACCCTGGAGTAGAAACCTGTAGTTAATGTCACATTGTCATTGTGGCTTGTCCAACACTACAGATTATATTATTTTATAATTCTATTGTATTATGTTTAAGCACGCTTTAAAAAAAAACAAAAAACATGATTGCTCTTGGCTAACATTTCTTTCTAGGTGAAATACATTGTCCTTGATCTTTCTTTAACATACTATTTGCTCATTCGTGTTCTTCCAGTGTTCCTCATGACCTGCAAGCCTCCTCTGTACATGGGCCCCGAGTACATCAAGTACTTCAGTGATAAGACCATAGACGTGAGCACCATTTTAAGCACCAGTACACACAAACATCTTCAGTCAGGACTTTGAGGACATTTGCTTCTGAAGCCATTATACACACACACCATTAATTTACTAGACAGAACATGTATAGATGATATGCCAAACCTTAATTTTATGTGATGAAGTACATGTCCTCTTTTGGTCTTCAGGAGGAATTGGAAAGAGACAACCGTGCGACCTGGATTGTGGAGTTCTTCGCGAACTGGTCCTCTGAGTGTCAGTCTTTTGCGTCCGTTTACGCTGATCTGTCCTTGAAGTAAGGCCGAGTCACAATAGAAAAGATACACTGACTGTAGTGTGCTGCACATCATTCTAAATGTGTAAACCTGTTTACCTGCATCATGTAATAGATAAGTATTCTAACTCCAGTCCTTCTGCCACCAGGTACAGCTGTGCTGGGCTGAAGTTTGGAAAAGTGGACGTGGGCCGCTATGGCGATGTGTCTAAGAAGTAATCAACTCTTTCTAGATCTCGTGTCATCATCGAAGTTATGCTGATACATTTTCCTAATTTAGATGCTTCAAATGTCCTGATGCGATTCATTTTTCTAATCGTCATCGTCTTAGGTACAAGGTCAGCACATCTCCTCTCTCAAAGCAGCTGCCATCGCTGGTGCTCTTTCAGGGAGGGAAAGAAGTTATGAGACGCCCCCAAGTGGACAAGAAAGGACGAGCTGTGTCTTGGAGCTTCACTGAGGTGAATATAATGAATTACAACAGAATGAAAAATTCATCTTTACACCTCATTTAAAATGACGTAAATGCACTAAGGCAAACACAACTTAAATTTCTATCTGGTCAAAAGAGAATCAGTTTAAAGTGTAATTAATTAAAAAAAAAAGAAAGAAAGAATCCTCTTGCACGAAATTGCAGTGAAAAGCTCGTCTTGTGAATGAGTAATACAGTAAGTTAACGTTTCTAAAAAAATAAGATCTGTACTTAATCTGTGTCAAATTCATAATTGTTTATAATGAGTTAACACTTCCAGTACAGCTACAGTTCAGTACAGTAGATATGTTGGTCAGCTTCTCATGTCTGTTCACTGGCCTAGCAGGTTAAATACAGCCTAATTATTGTGTCATGTCCCACATGTTAGAAGACCAGTGCACAGCACTCACCCTGTTTCTGAACACTCCTCACTTTCAGGAGAACATCATCAGAGAGTTTAATTTAAACGAGCTGTATCAGAAATCGAAGAAACTGAATAAGACAAAAGGAGAGAGGAACGAGCCCAGTGAGTCGCAGTTCCCCCCGGTGCCTGAGGAGGACGAGGAACCCGAGGCGGAAGTTGCAGAGATTGAGAAAGAGAGCAAGAAGGACAAATGAGATTGGGAGAGAACACTGGGACATCACAGCAGAACTGGATGGGTTTATACACACACTCAGTGACGTGCAGTGCCCGGAGTTGCGTGGGAACATAATGATTGAATTTTTTTAGTTTTTTTTTTTTTTTTGTCGGAACCACCTATAATCAAACTTGTACCTAAATGAATGGAATTGAAAAGCGCTGAATAATGCTGTCTAAGAACACTTAGCCATCCTTTAGGGGTTAAGTGAGATTGTGTTGACTCATATGCTGTTGAGTGTTTTTCAGTTTAACCAAAATTACCATTTCATGCATCCTACCTCTAATGAGTTAATGAGATTGTTATTGATTAATTTAGATGGTATATTTTGTAGGTAGTTTCTTTTAAATTATTACTGATTACTGATGGAATTCTAATCTTCGTTCCTTTTTTTGTTAACTCCTTTTTCTATTTATTTTCTTAGACATTTAGTAATTTTGGCCATGTATTTATCTGATTGCTTTGTGGCACTCATTTGGTAAACGTGTTTAGTATCATTACATTTCTGTAGGACAACCTTGTTTTATCTGAAGGGTACAACAGCTCTGTATTAACAGTGACCAAAGCATCAACTGTTACGAGATGATATTTTCGAAACTTTGATGTTCTGCCACAGACCTCTTTTATTCGAGCATCTAGCATTTGATGAAGCTGCACAGTTGTAAATATTTTTGTCAGCTTGGCTTGATACTTCCATCTTGTGAAAAATGGAAGTTTGTGGGATATTTTGGCATTTTTACAAAACCAACCCATTGCTTTTCTCTGCTTTCCTTCAGGTCATCCTGCAGTCAGTGGACTTGCATACCCACGCTTATATGGGGCATTATTTCAGTTCGATTGCCCACGCACAACTGTATGCTGCATGCACCCTAGTGACAGACTGATTCTGACTTTATTCCAAACCACAATTACTGTATAGTGTTTAACTCCATTGCAGATGGATGTGACTGAGATTGTGTGCTGTGAGAGGTTTTGGATGAATGTTAGCATTCCAGTAAAAATAAAAATCCACACAAAACTTCATCCTCCTCCATAGTTCTACTTTGTGTCCTAAACCCTAGTATGTTTAAAGTGGAGGTCATTTCTTTCCATGCAATGTTATGGTAATGGCTAACATGACCTCATCATCCCCACAAATGTTTTCCAAGTCTATTCTAACACATCTGCTCACCACCTAAGAACTTTAAATGATCCAAAAATTACAGCAAAGCAACAAATACAATTGATTTATTCTGGTTTGCTATTTTGAAGAAACATTGCTCACAACCAAACAAACAAGAATCCTCTTATAAAACTTGGGCTCACTTACCCAAAAGGTTTGTTCATTTAAATGTAGGTGACAGTTTTTCATCTGAAACCTGGTGTAATTTCATGGATTGATTTAAAAAACAAAGAAGTCATAACATGGAATGAGGAAATGCCAGTGCGTCTGATGCAAAGAAGTCTAGTCCTTCTTGTTACTAATTTGTATGTATTAAATACAAATATACTACAATATACCTTAAACAGGGAGGATGCAATTTAAGATGCATGACCTCGACTGTATTTGGATCAGTTCCAAAATCTAATCAGTTCATCTGCTGGTTACAATGATAATTACATTATACAAACATTCAACCACTTGTTCTTGAGATATGGTAGTAAGGAGAATCGTGTACAGACATCCTGAAAACATAATGCTGCAAACAGTTTCTGCATAAAATTGAGCATTTACACCAAATTTAAAACACAAGGCCATTCATTTGTATGGTTTAAATTTGTTCAGATCATTAGAGTAGCGCAAATTGAATAACAATGGGAATGCCTTACCTCATACAATAATGACGAAAAAACGTCATTCAAAGCTCAGCGAAGACAAAATGCTCCTCATCTTTCACCTGAACAGAACGAGCCTGAAGGGGTCGGTGTTGGTGTTTGCACGTACATCGTTGTGAGAAAGTCTGTGAACCTTTTGAATTATTCACCATGAATGGCTCCTAAAATGGCACCTGATCTTCATCCAAGTGATTTCAAACCAGTTGTTAAATTTATGGTTATCTAGGCACTGTTTGTCTACCTGCTCTTCACAAGTTAGTTCTGATTGAGAGATTCAGGGCAAACAGAAGTAGGAATTCAAGATGTCTACAGTCTGATCAATTGCTACTACAATTGCTAAGGGAGTGAAGACCCCTAAAAAATCAGTGCAAGACTTCTCTATAAATACGTGGGACAGCTAAAGTTCTGCAGTACCACTTGTGTGTGAATCCACCTTAATAATACACTGAACAGTTTTGCTGTCTCAAAGTGGCTCACAAACCTGATGGACCAATGAAATTCAGAAGAGTCTTCAGCAGACCAATCAGGACACATCAATGATCTAAACAAGTGTAAATAGGGTCAAAACAAAAGTGGCATAATTTACAATGAAAGATGTAGAGTCTTGAAATATTATAGCATAATTAAAACGTACTAAAAAAAACTGAAAACCCTGAAATAAAAAGCTCCTGGAGATATTTGGATGAGGGGATCACTAATAATGGAGGTTCTAATAGATAGTTTTCCCCAGTGGTGACCTTGTTGACCACAATAAGCTGAATGTATTGTTACAACCCGCTATCTTTAGGATGGGAAGTTTTGTGTGTGTGTGTGTGTGCTGTGCCATATTGTGTGCAGGTCCGAACTACCTCCCAGTGTTTCCAGCCTGCCTTGCTCCCACCTCCCAGGATGACATCACTGATTGACGACCATATATAAAGAGTAAGAGGATCACAATGGTGTGGGATGCTGGAGGTGGCGACGTGTGATTTGTTGTTTGATTTGTGTTGCTCGCCCTTGTGGCTATCAAATTCTGTATTCTGACTGCTGTTCTGGTTTTTGACTTTTGCCTGATTTTTGGACTGAGTTTGGTTGTCCCTGTACCCGTTTATGTGCATTCTATTCACCATTGTATATATGATTCACTTGGTTCACTGGCAGTAGGGGTCTGGCTGCCATTTATTTTGGGAGTGGGTGCTTTGTCTCTGATGATCTTAATTGTATAATGCTTTTGAGAAACTGGGCTGAAAAAATCCACTGCAACAGGTTCAGTCTTTTGGGTTGAACAGGGAATCTTACCACTGGACAGACGATAAAACTGATGTTCAAAATGATGCATCCTAAAAAATGATCAATCCAGATTAATGCTCAAATACTTTATAAAGTGTTTATTAGCAATGCTCAATCACACTCACCCACAGACTCACATTCACTCACACACACAGCTATACAGTACACATTTTCCTTCTTAATTAACATACTGATCCAGATAGCAAATATTTCCGTTTTTTTTTTTTTTTTTTTAATTCTCATATGGAATTGACTAGCTGCTGAAGTGGCTGTCAAAATTCTTATCCACCTGATTGGACAAACATGATCTACATTTCAATCCAAAGCCGCCAACATTCTGAGGAATCACTGAAACACAAAGCTTGCAAAATATCCACAACACTTTTTTTTTTAAAGTAAAAGTTAAATTAAAAAAGGCATTTTAGAATTCATAACTACAGCAGTCACTTACTGACTGGTTCAACCATTATTCAATCCAAGTGCACTGGTTTCCCACCTCTCTGGCCACTGAAATTCTCTACTTGGTCAGCTAGACAAGGGCATTAATGAGAGTCTCTTCAACAGGAATTGATCAACCAAAGCAGACATTATCTCACAGACAGACTTTACAAGGTAACTGAAAATATATCCCACAAAATGTGCTTACCTGTGCGTCATGTGTATTCAGATGCTACATTTCATGGGCTGAGTGTTACGTTACATAGGATTCACCTGGCTGACGCGGAGGCTTGTCTTAATGTGGAGACACAGACTCAGCCACAGAGTGGTCGTAGCAACCGTCATTCAAAATTAAACGAGTCTCCCATCCCACCCACTTGATTGGTTAAAAACCCAAACTGGATACAAATCTTAATCAGCACTGGTAAAAAAAACAACACAAAAAAAAACAAAAACAAAAAGGGTGCATTCGAATAAAGCATGTTTCAGTGAGATTCTCTGATCTTAATCCTTACCGTGTGGATCACAGAACTGGTCTTAAAACCTGCGCTACTCAATCACACCTGAAATGCTTGATCATATCAATAGCTATTTATAAATTCATATAAAATAAGACTGAAAAATTAAATAAAACAAGGCCATTGCTCAAAAACACTCTTGAAAAGGATCATCTCAATGAACAACAATTTAGACCATTTCATTACCCACTATTACTTCTCCATTTCTGATTGGTTAATGCACCAGAGTAGAAATGGTCATGAGCCAATCACAGTGGTCCAAAATGGCAACAATATGCCGTTATGTCCAACCATTTAGAGAAAACCCCAGGGGAAAAATGTAAAATTTTTCTCTATACATAACAATTTATGATTTACACAACGGACATAAAGCAACCTTTGTCTTAATTAGATTTTTCAAGGCAGTCCAGTCATCTGCCAAAGTTGCGTGTCACACCTCCTCATTAATGGCAAGTCAGGAAGTCCAGGAATTGTATAAGCAACTCTCCTCCCCCTCCTCCACAGTGTCTTATCCGACCAAACATCAGCAGGTCAGCTTTCTCAAACTTTCCCCATGTATAAAAGTAAAGCACAGGTCTGTAGCCCTTCTTTCACTCCAACTTTTTAAATAAATGTCTTTTGTGTTCGACACATTTCCAACAGTGTAGTGAATCTCTACCCTGACTGAGCGAGTAGAGGAGGCAGGTAGGTCCATGGCTCAGCTGTTGACGTGGGACTGACAAAACTGCTGCTCATTCAAACTGATATCTCATACGTGGTCCCTCCGACACCCGTCACCTTCTTCACCCCACCTCCAGGCTTGTTGACGGGGCTCTGAGAAGAGCCAACACTCGGATAGGCTTGTCCTGGTCGTGTGGAGACACTGACTAGATGAGAGGGGGAAGAGGCAGTCGAAGAAGGAGACTGAGGAAGAGGCGATTTAGGCTGCCCATTTGTCCGAATATAAGATTTCATCTGAATCTCGTCCCTGAGTGGCGGAGAGAGAAAGAGAAATATTGCTGGATTAATGCGAACTGACAAAATGCCGTTGTGAACTGAACTTTCAAAATCGACAGGACATGCAAAAAAAAAAAAAAAAAGGGAATGCCTTTGAATAAATAAATAAATAAACAAACAAAATGACATCACAGTTGCATCAAGATCTTTTCACCATCTCCTTACCCGAGAGAACAAAACCGAAGCACTACAAAACACACACAAACACCAATGGTGTAATGAGAACACGACATGCACTACATGAGGGTTTGCTGAGCAAGCAAACGAAAGAAGCCAAAAATGGAATAAGCTTGAGAGGAAACCAAAAGGTGGGAAGAGGGACAGAAAAGGCTGAGAAAGTGAGAGGTCCACTCACGGGAGTCTGTGAGGAGGAAGAGGAGGAGGAGGAGGAAGGAGGCAGCAGGAGGCAGCGTGGAGCACTGAAGGCAGAGGTTGTTACTCACTTGGGCGCCTGGATGCCCCCTGCCCCAGCCGAGGTGGAGGCGGAGGCTTTACGCACAAGGCGATACTGCATTTCAGCGGCTGCGGCGCTCGAGTAAGACAGAGACTTGCCTAAAGGCGGGTGACTTGCACGTGGCGGGTGGGTAGAGGGGGGCAGTGGAGCATCTGTGGAGCGTGTGCGGTATGGGTTAGAGGGCCTTGGCAGCCCTGAATCAGACAAGCGTGGAGGGCGGGAAAAGCGAGGCGGCCGATGCTGCTGCTGGTGGTGATGGTGGTGGTGGTGGTGATGGTGCTGGCGAGGTTGTGCATCATGAAACAGCCTTTCACGTTCTCGGTCAGGCAGTGGCGGAGGGGAGGTGGGGCCACGCAGGTAGGCATTGCCACGGTGAGGTGAAGCAAGCAGCGCAGAGCTGGAGGAGGAGGGCTGGTGACGCTCCTCCTCTCGTTGCTGGGCAATCTGTGCAGACAGAAAAGGGGAGGTGTAGCCAAGCGGGGGGATAGGGGATGTTGCTTCGAAATTCTGGCTTTCAGAAGGTGTAAGAAGGCTGTCATAGGATAAGCTGCCATTGCGCGGTGGAGGTGTCTGATTGGCTGAGCTCTTGTAGCTGGAGGCCTCAGAGGGTGGTGCATTGTGAGAGGTGGAGCGTACGCTGGAGGAGCGAGAAGCACCCCCGGAGAGCACAGTGGGGTCGGAGAAGGAGGTGTAAGAGCACCCCCCGAAGGAATAGGCAGAGATTCCAGGGGCTGGCAGTGCCCCTTGGCCTCCGGAGGGTCGCTCAGCACCCACACTCTCTCCTCCTCCTCCATCACGGCCATCCAGACTGGGCTCAGAGCGGAAACCCGGCTGCTGACTGGACTGGAGGAGAGAGGAGGACGACTCCTTCAGACTGTCCCCACGACTCATCTAGAGAGAACGAAAGAGAGTGACAATATGGGGGGGTGCGCAGAGAAAAGCTATTAAAAACAAGATATACTTGTTGGAAGGAATAAGACCATCAATGACAGAGAAATCAGCACTGACACTGGAAAATAGCTGAGGCATAGGAAAAGCAATCAGGTTTTTTCTGCAGGATGGAAAAGCAATCAATTATACTAAGAGATTCTAATCAATCCTTACAAGTCGATACAGACCATCTCCGTATAAAAGATCTAATTATTTATTAGGAGTAAATAGTGTAACTGATGAACTGGAAAAAATGTGCACAGACACATTTGAATACATTTTCACGACCTACAAAATTCACATATGGTTTGGCAATATTCCAGCTTGAGAAAACATTGAGAAAAAAATGCTGACTATGGTTACGCAACGCAATCACAGAACTTGTGGAATAAAGAAAACATGTAAATTTTATTACAGCAATCCCTCAACCCCAATAGGTTATTTCATTTTTTAATCCTTTTCAATGTCTGATTCCAACAAAAATAGATTATTGTTCGAGTCAAACTACTGGACAAGTGAAAATATAATTTTTCTATTTTCTCAGTTTATTTTCTCTATAAATATGTTGATCTATAAATAAATACTATTGATCATACGTATACAGGTGCAGGTAAAAAAAAAAAAAAAAAAAAACTGGAATCCCTTGGAAAAGTAAATTTTTTCCATAGTTTAATTCAAAAAGTGGAACGTTCATATTCTAGATTCATTACACAAAGTCAAATACTTCAAGCCTCTTTTTGTTTAATCTTGATTACGGCTTACAGCTCATGAAAATCAAAAATCCAGTATATCAAAATATTAGAATAAAGAATGTATAATACAGAAATGTCGACCTGAGAAGATCTCTAAATCAACCAATTAACTCAAAACACCTGCAAAGGTTTCCTGTACAGTATGGATTAATCAGTATGTGTGTGTATTATGATTACAAACAGAGACATACTACAACCGCAACGTTAGCACGGTCATGTGACCTTCGAAACGATTTAATTTATTTGGGTCTTGTTAAACAAGTCCTGTTTAAACAAGGTTTAATACTTAAACGCAGACGCCGTCTTCCGCGTTTTTTTCTGACCTCGTCCGTACCAGTCCCGTTGCATCATGGGATTGTTTGACTCGTGTAATGTGCATCGGTTGCATACTGCAAAATCTCACTAGAAGCAGTAACACTAATAATGTAAAAAGGCTAATACATGTTTGACTGTACATTATATTTCAAACCACGCTGGTGAACATGGCGACCCTACCACGCAGCTCTTCTGTTCTTGCACAGCAGCTTCTCATTTCCGTAACAAAGATGAGGGACTGTTTATAAAGACGAATATGACGGTCTCATTACAGAGTGAATGATTAGGCAAGTCTAGAGCAGACATGAGAATAAACTCATCTACAGTCTGTGCAGACAGGTTATGAATGACATGAGAAAGTGCATGAAGCAGAAATGACTGCAGCAATAGGAGCTCAGAAAGAAGCAGCATTAGCTTCAAGACACTTCTTACGATACCGTAAGGCATGAGAATAAGCACATTAATATAAACCTGTGATTTGTCTTGAAGCCAAATCCTTACCCAAGTTACGGTCATAGAAAAGTTATCAACTCGTTCTGAATAAGAAGAATCAAGAAGAATTCAACAGCACTGTAATATTACAGCATTTATGTAACCCTATTAAAAAATGTACCTACTGTGCAGAAAAACTCACTACAAGTTTACACAGTTAATTCAATTAAACTGACATTTTTAGATGGATATGCCTTGTACATAGCTTTACACACAGCTCAAAGTATTTTAAAAAATGCTAGCCACAATCAGCAGAGGCTCACAGTCGGATGGTTTTCTCCCCATTGTAACTGACTGTTAGAGAGTAAGGGTAGTCTTGCCAAGTTTGCAGGGTTAGACATTTCTACACAGGAACATCCCCCAATTTATGGCTCAAATTTCATCAATGTACAATGACCCCTAGAGGGTTAATACAGGAAATATAAAAAGGGTCATGTAGGGATGGGCGATATGGACTTAAAACTAGATCACGATATTTTCTGGTACATCAGTGACGATAAAAATACAGTACCGTGCACCACTGTTTCTGGCTAAACGTGACAACTGCATGCAGTCTTGAGAGCCTCAGAAACATTGATCTAAAACTGAGGTTCTAAAGTCACTAAAGGGGTCTGAAAAGTCGTTAAGTTGGCAACACTGTTCTGCACTGACAGCTTGATAAATGGCAGGCTAAGCTCCGCCTCTCCCCAGCAAAAAGAAAATCGAGAGGGAGAGAGAACATGGACTTTCCATTTATGTACATTCTATTTGAAAATCAATTAAATAACCAAGTACCCAAACCATACCCTGTTGGTTTTTTTTTTCTTTTTCTTCTTGAAACCAATTTCTTACCGTGGGGAGAATTTCTACCGGTATATCGCAAACAATAAGACATTGC
The DNA here is from genome assembly GCA_025728095.1 of Prietella phreatophila. Lineage (NCBI taxonomy): Eukaryota > Metazoa > Chordata > Actinopteri > Siluriformes > Ictaluridae > Prietella > Prietella phreatophila. The sequence goes on along the minus strand of JAOUWY010000062.1, from coordinate 27,423,854 downwards.
CCATCCCTAGGGTCATATTACAGTTTGAGTATTTATATAACTGGAGGGAAATTACAAACAGAAAAAGTAAAAAGGATTGCAATAAGGTGAGCATCAACCAGAATTCACTCAGGGTTGAAAAAATGACAATATATGATGAGCAAATCATTTGATCCATTTACATTTTTACAGAAAAAGATGAAAACAGGCTCATGTATCAAACCTCAACAATCGAGAGATTAGAAATATGGAACAGCTGTAATAAAGAACACCGCAGAACGCCTCTCAAAACTCAAAACACATGTTTTCAAAAAACGAGGTTCTACCAGAAGTGCTTCTATGATCATCATCATAAAATGCCTCTTATTCTGTACAAACAATATAAATTGGTAAGAATGAGATCACTGGGCAAAATTAATTTCCGGTTTTGCCCTCCTCACTTTCAGTGTCCTATTTTGGAGCCAATATGCAGGCAGATAAGAAGCACAAATGCTATGCAACCCCCCAACACACATGGTGCTTACTCTCACAATAAACAACAGATGGGGCTTGTGGGTGTGTTGCTGAAGAAAAGAAGGCTAATGAAATCGAGGTCAATCATTTGTTAATCCTAGTAAAGGTTAATGCAGCAAATGAAACTCTTCTATCATAGTGTTTAATTAATATCATTCTAGATGTGAGAGACAGGGTGTACACAACAGCTGAAACAAAATCGCATGACTGATCACGTCTCACCTCCTTACATTAACATCAATTAACACGACGGGTCATTCAGCACAGTGGAAGAGTGAGAGCTGAATGATTACGGGTCTGAGGCTTCTGCAGTTCAAAGATAATTAGATTCATAACAGTATGTAAGGCAATCACAGTCAGTTCAAGGATCTCTGTATCAGGACAATGCAACACCTCAAATACAGCCATTTAATACTATTATAGAGAGATTTATAAATATTTCCTTTTATAGTGTGTTTCTCTATTGCTCTTTTCTTTTTCTTTCTCTGCACAAGTCAGCCTTGGAAGGAGGTGTGGCGTATGCACCGGTCAGTCTCTATTAAGGAAGTGTGGTCTATGAACTTGCCATTCCGATTGTAGGAGGTGTGGCCCTGCACCTGTCAGTCATAGTAAAGGAGGTATGGGCTGGGTCTGAAATCGTGTTAGTGACAGTACCTACTGCATTCGATTCAGAATATACTGCTGAGCTGTTAAAACATCAGTATACATGTATAGTGTGAATACAATCTGGATGTATTGCAACCATGTTGGCATCGTCATGTGACCTACAAATTAAAGATAGCCGACAGATAGCTCTTCCATGCCAGTCCCGTTGCCTTATTGGATAGCGCGGTGTCCATTGCTTCCACACTGCAGAATCTCAGAGGAAGCTGTAGGTCATCCAGGTAGTTCTCGCCTGATATTTTATGAATACTGAGAATTTGGTCAAACTTCTCCTTTGGCCTGTATGAATGAGCGTGTGCGAGTGTGTATGCGATTGTGCCCTGCGATGGACTGGCACCCTGTCCGGGGTGTACCCTGCCTTGTGCCCGATGCTCCCTGGGATTGGCTCCAGGTTCCAAGGCGACCCTGAAGAAGGAGTAAACGGTAGAAGATGGATGGATGGACATTCCTGGATATAAGAGGCGTGGACTCTCCACCCGTCAGTCTGATGAAGGAAGCATGGATTCCCTCTCCTCAAAGCTGAATGCATCACATCCCACTGCATTATACTGTATCTCACTGAAACGCTAAAATCTGATGTCCGCATTCAATGTAGCAGACAAGTCATGAAATTGGTTTACAGACAAAACACCCACATCCTTATAGTTGTAAACCACATATCCAAACACACACACACACACCACAAAGGGGCATATTCATACACCAAAGTTATGTTTGAATTACTAAAATAATATGAGAGGTGGACAAAACACAAGCGTGGGCACCTGGGACAAGCAAATTTGGTGTCTGGGCAATTACTATTATTATTATTATTTTAATTCACACGTCATGTGGATGGACTGGCACCCTGTCCAGGGTGTACCCCGCCTTGTGCCCGATGCTTCCTGGGATAGGCTCCAGGTTCCCCACA
>JAOUWY010000062.1:27362707-27378876 GCA_025728095.1 Prietella phreatophila | reverse complement strand
ACACACACACACACACACACACACACACACACACACACACACACACACACACACACACACACACACACACACGTCAGGCAGATGATATGCCATCCTGAGCACAAGCACCCTTATACAAGATCACAAGCATGCATAGACCCACAGTCAGGCCTGGCATGGGGGAAAATTGATAAAATGCCACCCACTGATAAATATTTCTTATGCAGATTCATGAAAAAAAAAATCAGAATCATGGTACCAGCTTTTCCCCATCATCCTTCCTTCAAACAAAACATCAGTCGATGACGTACTGAATAACCAATCATGCATGGTACTACAAAAGTCTCATTAATGCAATCTTCCCTTCTGTTTTACGTCAGCTCCTGAAATAAGCAAAGTGATTAGGGCAATGAAAAGCTGATTACTTCGGTCAGGTGTGCTGTGTGCTGGAAAGCAGAAAATATGACAACATAATCATATTTGACAGTGTGTTCAACTGTTTATGCACTATAATTACAGTCATTGATTTCTAAACCTACTGCTATTAGTATTTTATAATTCAGGGCTAATAATTTTTTTATTGATTTAATACAAATCTGTGATTAGACCACTAATAGATATAGATAAACATGTTGTTCAAAAAAAATACTGTGCAGACGTGTAGAAATGAAAATCTGCCGTGATCTTTTGAGTGCTATATTAAAATCACAGATAGCACCTTATAATTCCAGGCACTGATTTGCTTTTTGGTCATTCCACCTCAAGTTTTCCAATACAGGTTGCTTGACCATTTCTAATTTTCCTACATATTTTGAGTGATTACCTCTATGGGTTTTTTATTTTATTTATTAATTTTTTTTACTTTGTGACGGCAATCTTTGTGTCATGGCACATAACAAATTTTGGTTATACAGCTGTTTACAGAAACCTCAATATCTCCTTGAAACAAAAACTGATTTCTAGAGCACATTACATGTACATATATGAACATTTTTCCACATTCTTGTTGCTTAGACTGAGAACTTAAGTCCAAATGTAATGCTCAAGATTGCTCACAGTTCCATGCTTAGGGTCAATTTATATATCATATTTTTTTTAGGGGATACCTAGGTAAGAATAGAATTTTATAGTATTTGAACAGTATTTTACAGGAATTATCTTTATGATTAACATACAATAGCTTATGTTTGTCAGTGAGGTCTAACATATTTCTACATTTAATATTGGCAACAGTGTAGCATGATACATCACAGTTTAGCTCCAACCTCCAAACTCACCTGTTTGTAATTTTCTAGTAATCCTGAACACCTTGGTTAGCTTGTTTAGGTGTGTTTGATTAAGGTTGGAGCTAAACTCTGCAGGACAGTGAATCTCAAAGACTAGATTTGAAGAACCCTGATCTAGAATGTTGGTGCAGGTGTACAGTTGGTATACGTGAATAAATGTTATCCAAATATGGAATTACAGTGTTCAGTTGGGTGTTTTTTCAAAGAAACAGTGTCATAAACAGATCAGTGCCATTTGTTTCTCCTGTGATAAAAGCAGTAAATGACTTCCGAGATGTAGTCACTTACTGCTTTTGTCACAGAAGAAACAATGTCTCAGAAAGCAATGTCTCAGAATTGTTATGATCTTTAAATAATTGTTAGCATCTTTGTCTTCATGGCGTGGGTTGTCCACTAATCGTAGGGTTGGCGGTTCGATCCCCGGCCTGGATGACCTCACATGCCGAAGTGTCCTTGGGCAAGACACTGAACCCCAAGTTGCTCCCGATGGAAAGCTAGCACCTTGCATGGCAGCTCTGCTACCATTGGTGTGTGAGTGTGTGTGTGAATGGGTGAATGAGACACAGTATAGCGCTTTGGATAAAAGCGCAACATAAGTGCTCCATTTATTTATTTTGTTTATTTAAACTGAGATCACGTAGCACTTTAATTGGACACAGGTGGACTAAGTTCAATTAATTATTAGACTTCTAATGGCAACTGGTTGGACCAGTACTAATTTAGGGGTTTTACAGCACAGGGGGAGACTACTGATGCAATCACAACTTTTACATCTTTTTATTTGTTTGTTTGTTTTTTTTTTTTTATAAATCATTTTGCAAAATATATTGTGCTTTACTTTCACTGAAATATTATGAGATATTTTGTTTGAATACATAACCCCAATTATATGACATAATATATAACATAAACCAAATGAAATATATTTCTGTCCTACATTTTTGTCCCAGAATGCACTTTAGGATTGAGGTGAACTGGTAACCATTGAGAGTTCCTCAATTTAAGGTTTGTGCAATACTAGCTTACAGGTGCAGCTCATGAACTATCAATTCTCATGGTTACTCAACAAGACTGAAACAGGATCTTCGCTGCTACAATGTCTGAATATAAAAAAGGCTGATTATCACACAGGAACAACATCCTTCTTTCAAAAATGTTGATTTGATGAAGGAAAAAGGGGGACATAGGGATAAAAATGACAGAGGGAGGCAAAGACGCAGTCATTTCAAACAAAACACAGACCTGATTGGCGAGTGCAGCCTAATATGATGCATGATTGTTGTATTTGTGGCTGTCTGAAATACATCAGTACTCTTAGCACCTTTCATTTTCTCCCACATTTCAGACCAATGCTTACACATATGTTGTTAAATATAGCTTACATGCATAACTCGAAAACATATTAACACCTCAGAGGCATCATCAACAATTCAGACATTCATGATGGCAAAAATATGTGTGTACTCATATAATAAATACTGTATCCTTATGATATAAACTGGTATTCAGGCAATACATGGTGCAAAATCCATAAAGAATATACTGACTTAATTTAACTGTATTTATTATTCTACTGGGATTTTGCCGTAGTACACTGTATGTACTTTATAGAATTATACAACGTCCTCATGTTGTGGCATAACAGCAGTTTTCACGACTCAGTAACAAGCAGGATTCTGCAATATGCTGATAGCAAACAATGCCAGCAAGCTATGGGAAATACAGAATACAATTATACAACATGAAAGCATTTCTCAGCCCATTATCTCTCTCAGCCTCTCCATAAAATGCAGAGGAAATTTAAAACTAAAATTACACTAGATAGGGAAAAGCAAATGAACTAGTGAAGAAGCTGTGCTATTCTTCAGTTAAGGCATCTTAAGTGTGCTTTACACAATACTGAGCTATATATTACTGACAAATATTACTTGCAGATGTTTACTTGATAGTTAAGACACATGGTTCTCTGTAGTTGTATGATATACAGTCGAATATAAACTACCAGTCAATGGTTTGGACACATTAAACTCACACATTACACTCTGCTCGTTCATGCAATTATCCAATCAGCCAATCATGTGGCAGCACTGCAGTGCATAAAATGATGCAGAGATAGATCTTTAGTTAATGTTATCATCAAACATAATAATGGGAGGAAAAATGATCTCAGTGACTGTGGTATGATTATTGGTATCAGATTGGCTGGTTTGTGTATTTCAGAAGCTTGTGATCTCCTGGGATTTTCATACACAACAGTCAGTAGAGTTTAGAAAGAATGGTGAAGAAAACACCAAAAACACATCCAGTGATTGGCAGATACGCAGGTAAAAACACCTTCTTGGTGTGGAAGTCAGAGGAGAATCACCAGACAGTGTTTTTCCAGTCTGCAGATTCCTTCTCTTGACTGACAGGAGCGTAAACCTGATGTGTCCTTCTACTTCCTCAAGGTTTGACATGTTGCTTCTTTCTGATATGCTTTTCTGTTCAAATAAAGAATGGTTATTTGAATTAGAATAGATTTCCTATCAGCTCGAACATCTGACCTCTCTCATTTACAAGGCATTTTCTTGTTATTAATTTATTAATTTTCCAACATGATTTTAGTTTCTTTCTTCAAGCACTAATTAGTAACAATTAATGTGTTCACTGATTGAAAATTCATATGTTTTTCAGGGGAGAACATTTTCAAGGGTTTTTTTATTTTTTTATTTATGTATTTAAAAATTAAATCTTCCAAGATTCCAAGATTCCTCTTCCAAGAAGAGGACTTAAACAGGATTATTGCTTTAAAATTCATAGCTCTGCTGATATTTGTAGCAAGGGAAAACCACTAACTTCCCCAAAATCACTACAATTTAAACAATCCAGATCAGATTTTAACGAAGCCTTTAAGCTGCTTTGCCTGTTCCAATCTGTTTAAAAAAGAGCCTTTAGAGCCATTTTATGGTTGATAGCAGCAAGCTTTAAGATGTCTCTAAACACTTTAAACAAAATCACATTCTACACCAGGACAAAACAGCACACTGAAGACAATTAATTGTGTCTTTTTGTTTCACAACAATTTTTTCATTTAAAGCTGTCAGAGTGTTTGAATGTTACAATCAGATGTATATGATTATGGTTAGTGTCAGGATTTCCCCTTGCGCAGCGCTCTCTGAAGCTGGGTTCAGGGACATTGACTCTGTTTAGTGTCTTACATGTGTATTTGTTATGGTTTATGTCCTGTCTCCACCCGTGTTATGTTATGTTTATGTCCCTCACATGCTCTCATTAATCAGAGCTGTTTTGTCTCACCCCTGATTACATTCGTTATTTAAACCCCTTGTGTTTCTATTTTCAGCGCAAAGTATTACGTGTTTACCATATACCAAGCCATGGGGTCCACGTTCTGTGTATTCATCCTTTTTGATCAGGTTCTCTTCCTCATTGTTCTGTTCCTGTTCTAGCCTAGTTTATCCTGTTCGCAGGTCGCCTGACCCTTTGCCTGTTTTGACCATGTCAGTGTTTCACATTTTAGATTTGTTTAAATCTCCTTTTAATAAAACCCTTAAAAGCACTTGCATCAATCATGATACTCATTACGTAACAGTTAGCCATTCATTCACACACACATCCACACACACATGCACACACATAGAGTAACTGTTGTTTCCTGGTCAGGGAATGCACACACACATTCACACACTCATTCACATCTATGGGAAATTTATCTTAGCCAATGTACATGATAGCATATTTTTAGGAGGTGGGAGGAAACCGGAAAACCCAGAGGAAACCCATATGGACATGGAGAGAACATGCACGGAAACACTGCACCAGGGACTAGAAACTTGACAGTGAACAAACAAACAAACAAAAAAAAAATCGAAAAATGAAATAGAAGCAATTTTTCATTGAATGTAATCAATAACACACACACACACACACACACACACAAAATCGCTCTAAACTGTCAGAGAGCGAAACTCTTATTTGAAAAAGTACTTCATGGGTTAATAATGATCTTTTTCTATTCCAGTGTGATTTTAGGAACGTAGCCTATGTATTTTCTCAGTAGGCCTAAATTCCTGTCCAAAGTGGTCACTTCCTGCACACCTGGCTACAGTATGATATGGCATTATACTGTATAGCTGCTATAGCCATGATTTCAAACATGGAGTGATGGAAAGAAAAACAATGTAGGAAGTGTTTTTTTTCTACAATTATGCAAGCAAAAAAAGAAAAAGAAAAACACACTGTAAAGTAATAAGATGCTCTGAAAATGTTATAAATACACACGCATTGTCATTTCTGTCTCATCCCTACAGTTAGACTGATTAATACAAATACAATTTTTAGGTGCACGTGCACACATGGTGAATTAGTTAGATATTCAGTATTGTTAGAGGTATTTACTCAAACCTTTATTGTCTGTTATGTCTTGAATAATATATACATATATTTGAACCCCTGCTCCCCGCTACCCTGTGTAGGATAAGCAGTATGGAAAACAGATGGTTGGATGAATAGTATTGCTGTGAAGACTTTAAGGCTGACTATAATTGTGGGTACAGTGCCTCTGGATTATTGTTCCACCATGTTCCATGTGGTATATTCTAATAAACAGTACCTTTCCTTGTTGCTGGGTTGGTTCCCTCAAAGGTGCATCTTTTGTACCTTTTGTATCTATGTGTCTTTTACCTAGACAGATGCATGTAGTTAAACATTAATGCTTTTTTAAAGGCACATTGTATCCACTATCCAGGTGGAAGATATATGCAGACTTGCAGACACATAACATTGGACTCTGTGATCCCCATCCATTGCTGCACACTGTTCCTATGAACATAATTAAAAAAAATAAAATAATAATAATAATTTTCTAAGTCTATTTCTATGGATTGTTTTTTTCGCACTACGAAATGGCCCAGGAGGAGTGATCGATCAGAGCTTTTTGTCTCGTTCAGACACACTACTTTACTCTGCACAAGTGGCAGAGATACGTGAATCCTACACTTGAGTTCCACCGCTTCAATGACGAGTGATGACGCACCCCATTTAAAACCGTCTGCCTCGCTGCAGGACAAATGTGATGTGTGTGTGTGTTTGTGTTTGAGAGGCTTATGAAGTGAGCACTGACACTTCATAAGGCTTCCAAAGGTTTTTTTTGCAATTAAGCCATCCAAGAATGTGACTCAAAATTCTCACTTCTCTTACTCCTCCTCTCCTCCTCCCTTTCTTGAATTCCATCCATTTTTCTGCACTCATTGCCCATTTTTACTTTTTCATGCAATTTTTCATGCACCTTTTTTTTTCCTTCCCTGAACACTGTACCAGTGTGGTATGTGGTTTGGGTTTCTTTGGTGAGTATCAGATTTAGAGAAGATGAAACAGACCCACTGAGCTGAGCCCAGTGTGTGCAGTGAAGTGAAACCGGGAAAAAATGTTGGACCTTTTAAAAAAAAACACCCACTCAGATCTGGCTTCACTCTCTCGCTTTGCTCTCTGTTTCTTCCAGTTTCTTCCTGGTATTAGACAGACAAATGCAGGACAAACCACACAGATAATGAGAAAGTATTCAAAAGAAGGAGCTCAAATTCCTTCACACTGCCTGAGGAACAAAAAAAAAAAACCTAAGCTTTACTTTTAATGAACATGTAATTAAGCCCAGAAGACAAAGCCAGAAAAAGACATACAGACAGACAGACAGATAAATAAAGCTCCAATGTCCTCTTTAAGAGTATGAAGACTGAATTCTCAGATATGATGCACGGCAAAAGTAAACTGATGATTTGATAGATAGATAGAAATACAGACAGACAGACAGACAGACAGACAGATAGATAGATAGATAGATAGATAGATAGATAGATAGATAGATAGATAGATGGAAAATGTGCGAGCCAACTGAACCAAAGACAGAAAGAGGAGATGGCGACACTGACGTAAATCATCAAAAGGAGGGAGGGTGTGAAAATGTGAGAATGCGTTAGCGGGCCAGAGAGATGGAGGGAAAGTGGGAGAGAGAGAGAGAGAGAGAGAGAGAGAGTGAGAGAGAGAGAGAGAGAGAGAGAGAAAGAGAGAGAGAGAGAGAGATTTGATCTTCCTGCTAGATAAAATATGATAAAGTATGAGAACATTAGCATAAATGTTTAACACAGCAAGAACTAATCAGCGTCTGTTTGCTGTGATCAGCCTGCATGTTGAATGATTTATGTTAGTGTGTGTACCTGTGTATATATTTGTATAGATGATTGCAAAACACATACAACTACATGCATACAATTACACAAAAAAGTGCAGTGATAAGTTCCTGCAAAAATGACTCGCAACGTATGCTTGTGTGTGTGTGTGTGTGTGTGTGTGTGTGTTTGTGTGTGTGTGTATATGTGCGCATGCATGTGTGTGATCAATAACTGCAATATGACGTGAATGTATAAAGTTTTGTGTGGAAGCAACATCACAGTTCATGTACGTATGTTTCACGTGTGGGCGAACTTCCAGCTCGCAGCTCATTCTGACAAATCCCAACTTCCGCTCCCTGAAAAAGAATATCTTCACCCCTTCCTACCCCCCAAACCCCCTCCCATATTTCTCACTTTCTCCTTTCTTCGTTCACTCCATTCACTTAGCTAGTGAGTCACCAGAGCGATCGTCACTAATATTCATCAATCGTCAGCATGCTCCTCCTTCTTCAGCCAATCCATTGTGTCTTGCTGTTGACTGGCGTGGCTATTGGCCAGTAGGCTCACAGATGGTGAGTGGGTTGGTGAGGGGGCACTGTTTGCTTGGCACATGCTGAGAGACTGAAATTTGGCCTTGTAATTTAGCTGCTCCATCTAGGATAGCTTACGCAGACAGAGAGAGAGGGAGACAGATAGAGCAAGAGAGAGAAAGAGAGACAAACAGACATACTTGTTGACAGCATAAGCATCTCTTTATTGTCTCTGAGTGTATATATTAGTTGTTGAACTACTTTTTAATTATTGTGTACACTGTGTATCTATCTATCTATCTATCTATCTATCTATCTATCTATCTATCTATCTATCTATATATATATAAAATGTGTGTCTGTGTGTGTGTGTGTGTGTGTGTGTGTGTGCAAGTAATCAATTGTGAACATGTGAATTGTTCTCCAGTGAATGACAGGAGACTCCTGCACGAAATTAAATTGAAAAGGAGAGATAGTCATTTATTTCTTATTTTGCTGAAAAGACAGCATTTATTTGTTGACACTCATTCGTTCAGTCACACACAGACAAACACACACTTTGGGTTAAAAGGTATAACTAAGCTTTGGTCATCTATGAGAGCCCTGAAGAATAAAAACCAAGGTCCCCCGAGAGCACCTCTTTGCAGTTTGACCATACCCTTACAGCTGTAGTTTGCATTACATCCATAACATTTTACAGACTAACTTTGTCACGACAACATTCAAACCTCTTGTGAAAACACAATTACAGACATGGGAGAATATTGCTCAAACAGAACATTAAAATAAAATACTATCTATTTAAAATAAAATTCTAAATGAGGTTCAGGATAATAACTGTTCTCTTGCATCCCACTTCTCTCAGTTGATCGCTCAGACAGACATTTTCAGCATGTGATGCTGCAGGACATTAAGGTTTTGTTTTTTTCCATCTCAGTACATCTCTCTTTTTTCCTCTGAGCATTTCTCTATCTCACACTGCCACCCACATCCACCCCTGCCTTATACTCCCTCCCTCTCTCCCTCTCTCTCTCTCCCTCTCATACACACTATAGCTCTTGTTCTGTTCGTGTCCTTGCTCTTTTCACTTTAACTGTTCCATTTCTGCACTACATTAAATACAACCAATTCCCTCTAAAATTTTCTTTTCCTCTCTTTCTCTCATTGCTTGATTTTTGACACCTCTTCAGGCAGACAGTGAGAAAGTGAGGAATAAAAACCCTAAGGATTCAACAGCACAGCTGGAGAAAGTTCAAATGCTATTTTTTTTGAGGAGAATAGAAGATGATCGAGAAGAGAAATTGTGTGCTTACTCCTACATGAGTTTGAAGAAGGAAAGTAGGACAGTATTGGTGAACAGGCCAAACAAAAGATTAACTGCCTTCTTCAGCCTCCTATCTAACACCCCATCCCCTAATATCACTGATAATATTCTCTAACACAATGGTTTCTGGTGTTGGACACAGTGCCAAATGTCAAGACATTAGTCAGTTCATTACTCAACTCTCTTCCTCCTACTATCAATCCAGTCACACTGTTTGAGTATTTGTGTACATTCTCACTGATTTCTTTTAAGTCATTATTTTTTCTTCAGAATTCATTTTTTTTATCCATTGATTGAAAGCCTTTTGGGAGATTTAGATTGGTTATTTGTAGTCTTGGTATAAAGTTCTCATTTAATCTTGTTTTTGTTTTTAGGTATGAAGTTATACAAGCTCCGAAGGACTAAGAGGTGAAAAGGAGAGTCTCACAGTGAGCAAATTAATAGACAAATTTCTTTATATTTGTTTTAAAAAAGCAAAAAAGTGAAGAAAAAAATGTCAATGACAAGGTTTAACATAAAATACATGAAGCAAATTCATTCACATCAGTTCTTGCTGATCTTATAAATCAATGACAACAGAAATGATATCACATTCTGAACCAATCAGAGATCAGTAAACATAAACCAACAGATCAGTAAACATGAGACAACATGTTTCTTTGCATTATGTACAGCTTTCCTGGTGATGATGATGATGTCATTATATATTTACAGTATGTTTCTGATGTCTTAATTGCTGTTAAGAAACAAATGAGAAGACAAAAGACAAGTGTTTTCCTGCATTTCTCTGTCATAGAAATGTTATCTTATTCTCTCTCTCTCTCTATCTCTCTCTTGCTCTCTCTCGCTCTGTCTGTCTTGCTCACTCCATATGTTACTTGCTGTCTTTCTCTCTTTTTTCTGATTATTCTTACATAGACCTTTTCCTCACCACTGCTAACACATTTTCTTTGTGTTGTCACACTCCATCACTCTTCTTTCCCTGTATTTTTTGATATCCTTTGACATATGTTATATAATGACCGACATTGGACAGTCCATCTATTGATTAAAATGTAATGTAATCTGAAGAACTGTTAAAACCGTTAACTGATAAAACCAGTATAGTCTTTGAAATCATGTCTACCTAACATTACTGTAAGCAGTGCCAATAGTAGCACTGAAACTGTAGCACTTTGAGTAACAGCATTAGCTGCAATTATAAAGACAGTTATAGTCATAGGACCATCACAAGCAGAATTTACAATAGCCAAAATAGCACTAATAGCAGCCAAAAATGGCAGAAGTATACAAATGTTGTACATAAATCTAGGATGGAACCATATATCCCCAGTCCATATAGACTGTGATATATATGAAAAGTCCACAAGGAAGGAGGACAGTGTACCTGTTGACTAACCAAGCCTTCTGGTAGTAGCTATCATTACCTTCCATTGTGATAATGGCCTGCACTGCAGTACCTGCCCTGAATTCCCTGCTTCCCCTACTGTATCCTAAATCAGTGTAGTGCCCTCTAGTTACCTAAATAGCCTAGAGGCTCAAACTGAACAGAACAGAGATACAGGTCAGGTAGAAGTTAAACAGGAATCAGGTATGTGAGAGTTAGATTGAGTAAACGGGGTCTTCACTCCTCCAAAGAGGGGAAGAAGCAATGTGGGATCAAGATCCCTTACTAAGATACAAAGATTCAGCCAAAGAGGAGATGGATGGATACAGTCAGGATGGACATAACAACTAGCAAGAGTGTGGATGGTAAGGAAGAAGATGAAGAAGAGAAGGGGGGAATGGTGTCAAAGTCAGGGCATTCCACTTCAAAGCAGCGCAGCGAGGTGATACCTGCATCCTCATTGCCATAGTTGGCCCAATATTCTTCTTTTTCCAACTTAGGAAGCAGTGCCTCTTCCTCGCCCAGCTCATACTTTGTGGATGTGGATGTGATTGAAGGTTTGCCACCAGAGTAGGGATGGGCTTTCACGATTTCTGAGCTCTTCTCAAAGATACCCTTGGTGGAGCTGACAGGCTTGTGTTTGGAGAACCACCAGCGGGTCTTGGTGCTGAAGGTAGTGGTGGTGGTTCCAGCCAGGGAGCCAGGGTCTGGGAGGGGGCACAGGGCAAAGTCCATCTCACGCAGGAAGCGGAGGTCCAGTCCACGGCGGGGTGCAGGAGAGGCACAGAGAAGCTCAGAACTGGAGACTCGGTTGGACCTGAAGAACTCCCAGAGTGGACGAGCCTCACAACCACAGGCCCAGGGATTGTTGTTGAGCCGCAGGAACTCGATGGACTCCACATCACGCATTGCCTGGCCAGGCAGCTCAGCCAATGAGTTGTTGAAAAGGAAGAGCATGGTAAGGCGGCCCAGGTCACGGAAGGCGCGACGATTGACCTGCCGGATGCGATTGTCGTGCAACAGCAGGCGGTCCAGGTTGACCAGACCACGGAACACATTCTCAGACAGCGTGCGGATGCGGTTGCCATGCAGATAGAGCTGGCTGAGGTTAATAAGATCAGCAAACAGGTCATCATGGAGAAAGTGGAGCTGGTTCTCTTGCAGATATAGGTACTGCAAGCTGTAGAGATTGTGGAATATGTCATGGGGGAGGTCAGCCAAACGGCAGCGATGCATGTGAAGACTCTGCAGCTTCTCCAAACCACGGAAAGCTCCACCCTCCAGGCGGCGCAGGTGAGGGTTATCACCCAGATCCAGCTCCTCCAGATCACGTAGCTCACTGAAAGCACCAGCCTCAATCCAGGTAATGTTGTTAGAGAAGAGCCACAGAACCTAAAGAGTAGAAGAGAGAGGATGCAAGAAAGAATGGTGGAGACAATGAAGGAAATAAAGATGGTGGCAAAGGGGTACAGTGATGGGTGTGAAGAGAAGAATAAACAAGGTAGGATGAGAAGGAAGAGAAAGGAAGAGGTGAATGAATGGGAAAGTTGTGAAAAACCACATGGTGGTCAAGAAAGAATGGATTAAAGTAGAGAAAATTGAGATAGATAGCACAGAAAGAGGTGGGAAGTGGACAGAAATATGAATAGAAGAGGAAGAGAGGTAGAAGAGAGGTGAAAATAGAGTATTAATTAAAAGGTAATACGTTTACACTTAATGCTTTATAAGAGAAATACTCACTCACACAGTCTCACACACTCTCACAGACTCACATACCTGAGTACCAAAGCCAAAGGAGCCAACTCTCAGCTCTGTGATGCGATTGTTCTGCAGAAAGACACGCTGCGACTCGTAGGGGACACCGCTTGGAACAAAGGTGAAGTTCTGCGCCTGGCAGCTCACGGTCATGGGAGATGGGTAACACACGCACAGGTGTGGGCAGCTCTGCACAGGTGCAGGCTTAACCACAACCAACCAGACGACCAGCCAGAGCGAGAAACCACCTACGAAAACACACATAACATGTTCCATTAAGAAATGAACTTAGACTTTAAAATCACTGTTTAGATAAAAGCTCAGATTAAAAGCATGCAGCAAAGCATGTTTCTGAAGCAAGTTCTAGGTTCTAATGCTCGGTTCAATGTCTGTTTCACAATAAACCTATCAGACAAAACCCCATAAAAGTCAGCTTATACTGAACAAGAAGTATTCAACTTCTGAACAGTTCTTAACATTGACATGTCTAGACTAAATGTTTATGCAAAATAAAAGAAACCAGTCATCGTGGTTCTAGAAAATTTCTTTACACGAAAGTTGTTTCTTCACTGTGCGTAACACACATTAATTTATACATTTATTACAAAAAAAAGTTAAATACAATGATCAACATGAGAACAAGAGAAATTTGCAATACAGAACAGCCTAAGAAATAAGCAAACTGCAGAAGGTACTTACTCTTAAAGTCGTGCGCCATGGAGCTTCGTCGGCTCCGCGTAAAGGCAGAAGTTTCCATTCCGAACCAAAGACGAAAGCGAGTTAGCCTTAAGGAGGCGAACGGTTCCTTGCTATCTCCGCTGATGCTCTGGTTCCTGAGTCGGAGCGACTGATGAGAGCGAGTGCCGAAAGCTCGCACCGGCTGCCGTTTATAGTCGCCCGGCGGCGCGGCGCCTACGTCGGTGGGCACCACGGAATCTCTCCAACGTCATCAACCGGGTCAGGCTCGAGCGAGGGGGTGGCAGAACGGAAGAGGAGGGGCGGTGTTGCCAGATTACGCATCGTTTTTCCCTCCCAACCGAAATGGAATGATAGCTATGGAGTTGGATACTGCCTGTAGGTAACTAATTTTAGTGCATTCGGTAAAGCTTTGCGCTCTGTAGATGTTTTTTTTTTACATGAAGTGTGAAAAAAGGAAAGCATTTAAAATAGGAAAGTGTGATTATATATTTGACATATTGAATTTTTAATGTGTTTTAAACTGTTAATAGACGGGAAAAATTACAACCTATCTGGCAACCCAGGGGAAAGCGCGCGCACGTGCGCACAGGGGAGCGTGGAGTGGAGGATGTAAACGAGTGTATCCGTCCTTCGAGAGCGCGCGCAACCGATAAGGCTAGAGGGAAGTCGGGCTGTGCGCAGATTGGTCCACAGTCTCACGTTACGGTCATTGAGTCGCGCGTGCACAAGACAACGGGAGGGGCGGGCACGGGAGAGAGCGGGCACCAAGCCTGTTAATGATGACTGGACCGAGAAGAGGAGGATAGGACCGGAGAGAAGTGTGCACGTGGCTCGTTTCTTGGCATCATTTGGGAGTGGTTTTCCTGCGCCTATCATAGAGAAAAGCTTTTAGAGACAGAGTCATACTTTACACAGGAGAGGTTATCCACTCTAGAGCTGTGGCTCTCCAAGTGGGGTCCGTACCATAAACTTTTCAAGATGAATGGTTCTTTAAGGGTTCACTGGATAATTAAGTGTTTTGATTTGGAACCGTTTCTGATAGGGAATGACTGGTACACAGAACTTATAAATACTTGGTACACAGAACATATAAAATAAATATGTATATTTATAAATATTAAATAATAAATGGTCACTCCTAAGCATCATCTTCCGGCTTCCTAAAGTGCTCTCTGGTAAGTAAGCAAAGTTAAAAGTTCATGATTTCACCCACACTGTATTTACTGTACAGTGAACCATAGAGTACTAACACTTGAGAGTGTATATATAGGAAGGTGCTTTCACTCTCAGACTAAGCTGGGGTTAAAATGAGTCACTGAGTCAAATAGATTACTTTAAGGGCACTGTTTTACCTTTAAAGACACATTTACGTTGTTTGTACCTCTATAAGTGAAAATGCATATGAACAGTACTTTATTTCTGTCAGTCTGCTACAGACAAACACATGAAAAGTTCCTTAATAAAAAAAGTGACATCAGTATTAAACAGACAGACAAAATGACAGACAGACAGACAAACAGATAGGCGGAGAAAACATGAAGAGCCTGAGGATGTCCATGTTATTCAACACCGCCTCCACTCGCTTTCAAGTTTTGGATACCGCATCCCTCCCTCCCTTTCCACCTCCACACTAGCACTGCATGACTGGACAAACAGGCTTTCCCCGCTCCACCTACAACAAGTAACCAGCTGGGAGTTTTGTGTAAGTGTGTGGATATGTGTGTTCGTGTGTGTTGGCATATATGTGTGTGTCTGCATGCGTGACTCTTTGTATGTATCATCACCAGGCCAGAGGCATAGCATGACTGACACCATTTATGCAAAACTGTGTTGGAGTGCCGTAGAGAAAAAGAGCTCAAATGACACACCGAAAAGTTCAAAGCTGACTAAAGATGAAGAAGAATATAAATGTGTGCATAATAATAAAGGAATCAGAGAGGTGATAGACACGATCAGTGGCAGAAAATGAGTTTTCCCAAAGATTTTGGGGAAAATTTCATCCTGAAATTCACAGTCAATATTTTCATTGAATAGATTTGGTTATATTTTCATTTGTTGTATATTTGTCTTTAAACATCAGGGTAGAAATATCATTCATAAATAAATAAATAAATAAATTTTATATATATATAAAAAAGAACAAAAAAGCTTAAAAAAATAAACCCAATTTGGTCATCATTTAGAAGTGTGATGTGTGGTGGGTTGGAAAACAGGAAGAGAAGGGAGACGCAGTGAGTGAGACTTTAAAGGCCTTTTTAAATTATTAATTAGAAAAAAGTCAACATTTTCAAGCTCTCTTGACAGGATAGCCAATTAAAAATCTCAGTCTACACTTTGTTTTATTACCATGATGAAACCCAAACTCAGCTCCCATACATAATTCAACCAAGGCTTTGCAGAAGTTCAGTGCATTTATATGCTGTTCTTCAGATCTTAGCCTGAATGATTTTTTAAAAAGTAAAACACATGCTAACTAGAAAAATGTAACCACAAATTAAAAGAAAATTGGAAAGCATTAAACTTATCTCATTGATATGTCAACCAAGGAGGTGAATAAGTCAAGTAAAATCAATTGGCACAGTCATAAAATCAATGAACACAAGAATAACGATTGCATGAAGAGAAATAAATGAGTAATTAAGCAAATAAAACTTAGTGTAGGATGGATGATACACAGCCACTAAGATACAATAATATTAACACTATTATAATAAAAAAAAATAAATTATGTGCAGAACACGGTGGCTTAGTGGTTAGCCTCGAGGGTCCGGGGTTCGATTCCAACCAGTGTCCTGTGTGTGCAGAGATTACATGTTCTCCCCGTGCTGCGGGGGTTTCCTCCAGGTACTCCGGTTTCCTCCCCCAATCCAAAGATCTGCATGGTAGGCTGATTGGCGTGTCTAAATTGTCCGTAGTGTATGAATGGGTGTGTGTGTATGTGATTGTGCCCAGCGATGAACTGTCACCCTGTCCAGGGTGTACCCCGCCTTGTGCCCGATGCTTTAGGGGATAGGCTCCAGTTTTCCCGTGACCCTGAAGAAGGAG
>JAOUWY010000062.1:27337111-27348308 GCA_025728095.1 Prietella phreatophila | reverse complement strand
TGTGTGTGTGTGTGTGTGTGTGTGTGTGTGTGTGTGTGTGTGTGTGTGTGTGTGTGTGTGTGTGTGTGTGCCTAGAAGCACTGACCTGGTGTGGGAAGGATGACAGTAAGATGAGATATTGAGATACAATGAGTTTCTATTGAGTGACTGAGAAAGCCTTGAATCTGTTGTGTAATGCATACAGATCCACATGTTTGTCTTACAATCCTTCTGAGGACCTTGCATTGACATGATTATTAATGTACCTAATTAATACTATACCTACACCTAAATCCGCAATCTTAACCTCACTAACCAAAATGGTTGGTCGATTTTTTATTTAATTGAATTGAATTGAATTTTTATATGAAAGCTGCCGGTCAAAACTCTCAGATATTCCGATTCTTGTGGGGATTTTTTAGTCCCCACCAAGATATAAAAACATGCCAAGCTACTCACACACACACAAAAATGCATTTGCATTATATGAGTCATGAATATGAGTGTATTTGTATGATTAATCTAGATGTGTGAATTATTATTCATGGGCATTTAATTGTCATATATACAGTGCATTCTGCTAATATTTGAAGGATTATAAGATTTCAAATGTCAGAGAAACCTTTAAAAGTCTACTGTAATAATAAAATCCACAAATACAAATAACATCATGTCAGTCCAACAATATGTCCACATGACAAGCTTGCATCAAGTGTATTCTAACACCAATGCAAAGCACTAGCCTTTAGGAGAAAACTGGGATTCAGTGTATCACCCAAGGACACTTCAGCATGTGGGCCAGCCCTACGATTAGTGGACAACTCACTCTATCTTCTGAGCCACAGCCACCCGATAATTACAAAGTATTGTACATCAAGCTAGCTAACATTGGCAGTGAGGTTGCCAGCAGCCAGTTGAACATATATTTGGACAATGTTACATTAACACTAAAATGGTTTTAAAGTATTTGATGATGAGGACTTAGTGGTTATTACATTTGCCTCACACCTCCTGGGTTGTGGGTTCAAATCTCACCTCTGCCTGTGTGTGTGGAGTTTGCATGTTCTCCCCGTGCTTTGGAGGCTTCCTCCTGGTACTCTGGTTTCTTCTCCCTGTCCAAAAACCTATAGTGCTATAGTGGGCCCTATAGTCCTATAGTTTTGCCATAGTATTATTAGATATTGTCATAAATACACAATAGACCTTCAATAAATACCTTCATATCATGCATAGCTAAAATTATATATCTATGGGATGACAGACCACATTGCATACCTGCTAGTGCATTCTTGTATATAAATCTAATATGAGCAAAGTCCAACCACCCACCCACAAATAAAAAAAAGCTACCCATGACTGCATGGTCAACAGTGGCCGAGTTCAATGGAGAACCCACACATACTTGGCACAGTGGTTTGCACGTGCTAATGATAACTAGTTATCGAGTCTGGTCTGTTTTGGGATCTTCCAGAGATAAGCCTCTATAACGTAATCCATGACAAAGAATTATGCTGTATAGTTTGTATTTAGAAAAAATAAAGAATTAGGAAAAGCTAGCCAGAGACACCGTCCCTTCCTGCACTATGATAAAATGATAAAGGACTAACAGGAAGGAAAACTCATAGCATAGCAGAAAACAGATTTATTTGTATTTGTAATTAGAAATTGTATGATCATGTTCATGGGCAAACCTCTTGGTTGGGAAGTTTGTACTGATGATACTAGAGATGTCGGATGTGACCGGATCCCATGGGACCAAACAAAAAAAGTTGTGGGTTTGGACATTCATGCAAACAGGTGGCCAGACATGTAACTATAAAAAAAATGTAATCGCATCATCAAAATGTGTGTCGTAATCTGTTAGCTAACAGTAATTGGAGACAGTTTCTGAATTTTCCATCCATGGAAAATATTTGTACTAAAATTATTACTAGACTCCAGGTGACAGTATTTATAGGAATAAAAACTATAATGATGGTGTGTTGTGACTTCCACCACTATAACAAAATGAGAAAATCACAGAGCCCCTGGCTATGTTTCATGGACATCTGGGTGTTCCCGGCCCCCACTTTGAGGACCATGGCTCTAGATGATTAGTTTAATGAGCTATCAGAACTGTGTATTAAGATGTGTATTAAGTCCTGCAGGGTGTATAAATGCATGAGTATGAACACCTCATCGCTTCATGATCCTCTCTCTTAAACACTTTTGCCTCACACCTAGCTTAGGTCATCCATGTACGATCTCCACATGACTTGTTAACCTACTGTAAGTCCACTGTGGTATCAACGGAGTGGGTGATTAGTCCACCCAGCTTCTCCAGAACCCTGTTAGCCAGCATATTTCCAGGTGGATCCAAACAGGCCTTCATGGAAACTGTTAAGGCCTGGATAGTTAGGATACCCATAATACATCACACTGTTTAGCAATCATGTACTTTGTCTGACTAAGATAAGGACGATACTGGTTTATCAAATTATATGAAATATTTCATCTTGATTAGTGAAGGTCTAACAGGTATTTTAATAATTAACAGAAATTTGGGACTATAATTGTATTTGGTAATAGAACATCAGTTATTTAAAAAGAAGAATTATTATAAGAATATGTTATTAAGAAATTCAAAAATGAAAATACTTGACTAAATGCCTGCCAGTAGTAATGGTGGTAGACAGAGATTATTGGATACTATACAGTATAATTGTTTAATTAAAATCACCATAATTGTAATTAAAAAAAGTTTTATGACTATATTGTCACTGCAGCAAAACTGATAAATTGCCTCATTATTTCATGAAATGAGGGGGCAGGGATAAAATATTGATCACATGATAGGTAAAAGTTATTATGTTACAGGCAATGTAATGCTGGTTTGCCAGGGAGGGAGTGCATAATTCATGTTTAGATTGTTTTCATATTCACTGAATCTGGACTAATTCAGAGTAAAATTCTAGGCACCTTTTTTTCAAGCAGTTCATTGTCCAATATAGAACTAATGGTATGGTCTTGAAAACAGGTTTTCAGTGAACTTAAAAACTTTAAATGTGCAATGCACAATATTTAAGAATTTCTAGACCTAGAATGCTCATATCATTTTAAAAGTACTGTGAAAATGAATTCCAGGGAAGAAATTAGTCCATTCCTGGCCAGAACAGAGGTTAGCTTAACTAAAAGGCATATGTAGTATCATCAGAGGAAGTGATATAGGTTTGGGTAAAGGTAAAAAGCTTGTCAAAGTTTTAATTTTCATTTCAGATTTCCCTCACAGGCAGCAGAGGACATTAAAATTTACAAACTGATTCTCTAAGATAAAGGTCTGTGCTAGTTTAGATGCACTGGAAATGGCTAGAGGTATTTGATTTTATTCCAGTTTCTTTTCCTTCCCAGATTTAGTTTATGTCAGAACGGTAGCTCCTAGAAATGTATTAGAATAGCTGAAGCTATGAATAACACAGAACAGAATGATGCCACATATATCGTTTTTATTTAATATTTTTTAGATGGCCTTAAAGCCCAAAATTTGTCACCTTACTCATACCCATGTCAATCATCTCTTCATTCCCAGTTGGAGAAGAGTGTGATGTGGTTTGCTTGATTTTCCTCAGAAGAATAGAATAGATTTGAGGATGAGGAAGTGGAGGATGAGGGAGAGAGAACAGAAAGAGAGAGGAGAAGAAAAGAGTGAGATAGGAGAGAGATAAAGAGTGTGCCATCCTATGCTTAACAAACACATTATCACTATCTATGGTCAGCAGCCATGATTTGTACTATTACATACACTCACAACCCATTACTCTCTTCCTCTTGCCTTATAAGGATGGCATGATCCTTCTCTCCTTCTTGTCCCTTGGTCCCCCCCCCTCCATCAGCTCCAAACCCTCTCTTTCTTTCCCTACCTCTCCCACTCTTTCCCATCCTCTCGAACCCTCACTTGCTGGCCATGGTGTAGCAGCTGTCCGGGTGCCACTGCATGTCATGCACACGCCTCATGGACTGCATCTGGGGGCAGCGAGCACCATACTCATTAAAGTGCCTGTAGTCATCCTTCTCCAGCAGGTATTGGCTGCCACGGTAGCCTGGGTACTGGTAGCCCACCCAGCTGAGGGAGGAAAGCAGAGGAGAGGAGATTCAATGAAAGGCAGGAAGAAATAGGAGATCTGTGGGTGTGAGGAAGTGTGCCGGCGGGTGCAAAGGTAGAACATGTAGGAGAGAATGTAATGAATAGAGACTGTGCAGGGATTTTTAATCAAAGTTCAGACAAGAGTGACCCCTTCTGAGCTGGGCTTTACCATGCTGTGCATTTCCACAAATGGATTTTTAAAGCATAATGGACATGAAAATGGAAAACTCTACATTTGTGACTCAGTTTAAAAGTAAAGTGTAGTGAGCTGCTTGCATCATTTAATGTGCTATAGCTCACCAACAACATTTAGAACAGTTTTATAAAACTCACAGTACTAAAGACTAAATCAACTGATTTGTCTGAAATCCTAATTTTACACTTGGCTCTTGGTAACACACACGTAAGCAAGTAACCCAGTACTTACGTGCCACAGCTGACCATGATACTGCCAACTCGGTCAGTGAAGCCGTAGGAGTACAGGCTGGGCACATCGTCATTGATTACCTCCATCTTTCGCCCCTTATAGTCACCAACTTCATACAGACAGATCTTGTGCTTCTCTGGGTCCTGTGGCAAACAAAATTACTTTCTATTTCTAACTTTTCAAGCAGATTTACCCTGACATCACATCTACACTGAATCTTTCCAGAATGACCCATCAAATCTGCCACTCTCCTTATATGGTCAGAGCTTCCTGTCCATGGAACTTGGTCTCATGAAAGAAATACACAGATTCAAATAAACGAGGGTAATGTAGTTGGATCTTATTTAACCTCAAAGCTAAGCTTAACCTTCATCATTTTTTGTTTGAATTGTTACAAATTGTAGAAACATGAGAGCATTTTGAGTCTTGTTAACTCTGCTTGTTGACTGGTTCTTTAAATCCATCCATTCATTTTCCATACTGCTTATCCTACACATCCTACACAGGCCCACAGGGGATACTTGGAGCCTATGCCAGGGAACTTGGGGTACAATGTGGGGGACACCCTGGACAGGGTGCCATTCTATTGCAGGGCACATTCACTAACACACACACATTCACGTACTAGTGACAATTTGGAAATGCCAATCAGCCTACAACACATGCCTTTGGACTGGGGGAGGAAACTGGCATATCCAGAAGAAACCCTTCAAAGCACAGGGAGAACATGCAAACTCCACGCACACAGGGCAAAGATGGGATTTGAACCGCCAATCCTGGAGGACGTGCTACCCACGTGCTACCCACGTTGACTGGTTCCTTCTCTGATTATTTACATTTGCTGTTTACTCAGTTGCATTGCTATACCCTAAAAAAAGGTTATTTGGATAAATCAAAGTTTATAGCTTTCTGATTGGATCTGTCTCTGAAAGGGAACCACGTTCTACATGGAAACCTGAATTTTCCACATGAACACACCAAAACCCATTAGGAATAAAAACCATCACTTCAATGACTTTTGGCTAAATATAGTGTCTGTTCTTTATCAGTTTTGTTATGCCACAGCCAGCAGAGGGCACTGTAGCACGACCCTGGACGAGTCACGTGACATTGTTATGGTTCCGGATTAAGCATGCAGCTTAAGGGACTGTCATGGGCCACAGGTGTTTATGTTTTATATTTGATTATGTTCTCTATTTAAGTGCTGTGGTGACTGAGCACTTCGCTCAGCATTAACGTTGTTAACGTTGTTCACGTGCTATCGTTTCTATGCCCTGAAGGATTCTTGAATGCCATGTTTCTTGTTTGCCGGTGAAGACTGCATTTACGTTGAGTTTTGAGTTTAATAAAGACGTGATCTGCATCTGCACCCGTCTCCGACTACGTTCCGTTACAAAATACTGAGCCCTCAAATACGGAAGCAGCAGATCATGGAGAACATCATGAGTGCAGAGTTGGACCGAGTCTTCTGGGAGAGGCAGAGGACACTGGACGAAGCACTGGCGTGGCTCACTCTTCAGATCGCGCAACAAACACAGCTGCAATGAGTCAGTTCATCCACCACACCACCATCCGCGTCGTTCCTGGTGCACAACAGACAGCTCGGTGAGGAACTGGGTCGGCTCGAGCGCATGATAGCAGACCAGATGCAGCTGCGAGCTATGCTACGCGCCATGCCACCCCCCGTGCCCTCTACACCAGCCCCGCCACCGAAGAAGAAGGAGAGCTGTACAGCGCCGCACACTCCAGCCGAAAAGGTCGTCCTGCAGCCCTGCACAGCCGAGGAAGCTGTCCCGCTGTCCAGCCCAGCCAAAATGGTTGTCCTGCTGCCCTGCACAGCTGAAAAAGCTGTTCCACTGTTCAGCCTAGCAGAAAAGCTCATCCTGCTGCCCTGCACAGCTGAGGAAGCTGTCCCACTGTCCAGCCTGGCCGAGGAGGCCGTCCCACTGCCCTGCCCAGCCAAGTCTCAAATCCAAGTCCAAGCCACGTCCCAAGTCCAAACCACGTCCCAAGTCCAAGTCAAGTCTCAAGTTCCGGACGTCCAAGTCCGATCTCAAGTTCCGGACGTCCAAGTCTGGTCTCCAGTCTCTGCTGTCTAAGTCAGGTCTCCAGTCTCTGCCGTCCAAGTCAGGTCTCCAGTCTCTGCCGTCCAAGTTTAGCCCACGTCCAAGTCTACCAGCACAGCCGAGGAAGCTGTCCCACAGATTTTTTGGGTGGGCAAGGAGGACAGCAGAGCTCCAGCCTGAGGCCTACGGGGAGACCTCATCTGTGGAGATCCAACCTGAGGCCTACGGAGAGGCCTCAGCTGTGGAGATCAAGCCTGAGGCCTACAGGGAGGTCTCTGTGGAGGAAGCTGTCCCGCAGTCCTGCCCCGCTGAGGACACCGCTCCGCAGTCCTGCCCCGCCGAGGATGTTGCTCCGCAGCCCTGCCCCGCCGAGGATGTCGCCCCGCAGTCCTGCTCAACCGAGGCACCTACCCTGAGCTCCAGTCCAACCGTGGACGCCGGCCAGTCATCCAGTCCCACCGGGGGCAGTGCCCAGCATTCCAGTCACACCGGGGGCGGCGCACAGTGTTCCAGAGCCGCCGGGGGCGGCACCCTTTGTTCTAGAGCCGCCGGGGGCGGCGCCCAGCATTCCAGAGCCGCGGGGGACGCCACCCAGCCATCCAGTCCCGCTGGGGACGCCGCCCAGCATTCCAGAGCCGCCAGGGGCGGCGCCCAACGTTCCATTGCCGAGTCCCATCCGCCCATCTACTGGCCAACGGAGACCGCCTCATTTCCAGTGGCAGCAAGCGCCATTTCGGACAGGGGCCCAGGATCCCTGTTGGAGGGGGTTATTTGTGCTCCGGGAGCGTTCCCCTTTGGAGGGGGGTTCTGTTACGCCACAGCCAGCAGAGGGCACTGTGGCTCGACCCTGGACGAGTCACGTGACTTTGTTGTGGTTCGCTCACTTCCGGATTAAACATGCAGCTTAAGGGACTGTCATGGGCCACAGGTGTTTATGTTTTATATTTGATTATGTTCTCTACTTAAGTGCTGTGGTGACTGAGCACTTCGCTCAGTATTAACGTTGTTAACATTGTTCACATGCTATCGTCTCTAAGCCCTGATGGATTCTTGAATGCCACGTGTCTCATTTGCCGGTGAAGACCACATTTACATTGAGTTTTGAGTTTAATAAAGACGTGATCTGAATCTGCATCCACCTCCGACTACGTTCCGTTACAGGTTTAATATCTGATATGTCCTCTATATTTAGATTTTATCTCCTCTACACAATGACCTGGTATTGCAGTCTGAATAGTTTGTTTATTTATTTATTTATTTTTTATTACCCTGTGCTGTTTTTATCACCCTGTATTTTGACCTCTGCCTGGTGCAGTGGCTATGATTAATAGAACAGTCCTAGTAAACACACACAATGGTGTCAGTTTCATGCTGAAATGTCAGTCCTGAGTCATGCCCCTCATTTCTGCACTTGCTATTCTGTTCTTTGTTGACATTAATGATGTACCTTCAGCATAGAGAACAGCGTCTCATTGTGCAACATGTTTTAGAACAAGCACGGTAAAAGAATATCTTGATGTAATTAGTCAACAAGATGAAAACATTAAGAAACTGTGAAATGAAATTAACATACAAATTTTCACTGACGATTCTGTGATTCAAAGGTGAATGTGTTTGTTATGACACTCTTTCACTGATTCTGTTCCCAGTTTTTTCCCCCAACTGTGTGTGTTCAGGAATATTACTCCTTGGATACCTTGTCTAAAACTGCAAAATACAAAATTTGCATTAGTTGATTAATATATTTTAATTAAATATATTTAATATATTTAATAAACTTAAATTCACTTTAATATATATTATTTACCAATAAGTCATAATGAAGAAGAAGCAATATAAACTTGTATACACCCACTTTTGGGTCATCTTGATCTACAATGTCAGAGACATTGTCAGAAAACTTATATATATATTTACAATGTACTGTATTTGTGTTATCTGACTGGTCACAGTTGTGACTGCTGACATTTCTGCCTCCTGTAAGCATGATATAAAGGAAAAAGGACAATAACTTATGCATAATACAGCTTTGGAAGATTGTATTGATCAAGTATGGATTGTTATTGCTAATATTACACATCATATTTACTTACTTTGATAGAAATCTGCAAGCATGAAGTCATGTGACCCTCACCACCCACATGAACGTGACAAGTTCATATTCATTCCAGTAACATGCCATAATATCATATCAGTTTCACCCAATGGGATTTAATGTGTTAACAAATGAGACCACAGCATAATGATGAATAAACATAAAACTGTAACGAAGAGTTATAGTTTTAGGGTTCATGGAGAGGAGAATTTATACCATGTGGACAGGTCTGAAGGAGAGCAGATAGTCGTTCCTCTGGCAGTTGCTCCAACAGTCCCAGCGAGGATACTCGCCTTTCTCCAGGATGTACATCTCACCACAGAAGTTCATCTGCTCAAAACCAACAAAACTACAGACAGAGCATATTACAAAGAAAGTGAGAGGGAGAGAGAAGAAGTAAGTGTCAGGGTGAGTAACCTAACTTGAGGATCTCACTTTAATTGTTCCTGTCATGTCTGAAATAACGGCATGTAACTGTTTATTACTCACGGGCCACATTCACTGCGAAGGGAGCGTACTTTGTCCATGCCCATCTCACACACGTTCATACACTCATTACTGATTTCAATCATACGGCCCTGGAAGTTTTCACGGCCAAACAAGTACATCTACATAAGGAAGAGAGAAATGGAGAAGAATGTAAAGAGAAAGGTGTGTAAAGGGAAGACGAGTAGAACTAACAAACAAACAAAATAAGACCACATATAATAACTTTTAATATAAATAATTTTTTATAAATAATAGCATTTTCTCTCAAATAAAATTGTTAACACCTGTTACGTAACGGACTCGGTGTGGAAGCAATCGCAGATGAATGTCTTTATTTACAACCAGAACTTAACAAACAGGGATCGTGGTCTAAACTGTAAAAGTTATAATCAAGATGCTAAACATGAGACTAGGTTCAAAGCATGGAACAAACACATGGCACGAAAACACGACCGCTTAGCATCAAGGTAGCTCACATATCCTTTGGCATCTGTACATTTTATACTGCATGAAGTGCACAACAACATGAGAGGCTTGAGTAACACCCATAATCAAACCTGAACATTAAAAGCTGAGACAATTAATACACACCCTCGAAAACCAACCAGTGACTAAACAGGGAGGAGACAGAACAGAAACCAAACAAGTGCACGTGTCCGTTCTAAAGACAGTCACCATCGTCTATGCACACTCACCACGTATGCACTCACGCTCCCTGTGCTCCCTGTGACTTCCCTTATAATCGGCACGTTGAAGGGAAATTTGTGGATGAGATCATGAATACACCTATGCTGTTTAACAAGAAATCCAAATAAAGTATCATCTGTGATTTTTTTTATTGATCTCAGTTTCTAAAACATAATAAAAAGAAATTAAAAACAACAATAAAGAGACAGATTATTGTTGATCTGCTCACATGTAAGGTATATAAAAATGCATTATTATACACCATTAAGCACAATTAAGGCTTAAAAAGTCTGAAATGGCATATTATCCTCCACTCTTTTTTAGACACCACCATCATTTCCCCCCTCAGTTTTTCAGTTCCATGTAGGTTGATTTTTGCAGCTCAAGTATTAAAATCCACCTTTAAACACTGCCCCCATAAGACACACTGTTTTAAAGAGTTCATTTGTTGTCATTAAGCCAGTCATTCTGAACTCCATATAAAGAGAGGATTCACCTGCATATATCTATGGCAACTGGAATTGTTAAAAACGAGACTTGTCCTGATTATCACCATGCGTTTATGCCTGGATGCTTTGCTTGGCTAGCCTTCATGAAAAATAACACTGTCAGACAATAGTTTTAACAATGCTATTGCATTTTATTACAGTTTAATTTAGTAATACACAATACAAAACCTATAAGTACAAAATGGCAAAAAATAACTGGAAAATATTCTACCAAATATTTCAATCTTTGTATTTAAGAGCTTAGTACCTGGATCCTCTAAATCTCCTAAACTATATCCTCTAGGATCACTTGGAGAATAAACCATTTAAGCCATTTAAACCTATTGATAAAAGAGTCAAAAGAGTTTGTATTAATTTTAAGATCAGTAGATGTACGCTGTGTGTGGTGCCCAATAGAGTGATCAGATCAGATTGCCTACTTGGATTTTTTTTTCCCCCTTGTGATACTTTTCAGCAACAAAAAATAAAAAGGGGGTGGGGAGAAGTTAATGAAATTACACAATTCAGTTACACCTATTCCTTGTATTTTCTATATTTAGGTATTTAAAATGAGCCTGTGGTTTGAAGTTAAATTGTAAAGAAAAGTCCGGTTGTTTATAATGTAAAGAAGTTGTTTATAATGTAATGTTTATTAGCATGTGTTTAAAAAAAACTAAAAGTGTCAAAATAATTTATTTTTGTTACTGAAGTTAAGGTTACAGTTACATTTAGGTGTCTCAAATTATAGCAGCATTATTTAGCTTCATCAATGTATATATGATGATTATATCAGTAAAAAGTGTGTGTGTGTGTGTGTGTGTGTGTGTGTGTGCGTGTGTGTGTGTG
>JAOUWY010000062.1:27287401-27301226 GCA_025728095.1 Prietella phreatophila | reverse complement strand
GGTGTACCCCGCCTTGTGCCCGATGATTCCTGGGATAGGCTCCAGGTTCCCCGCGACCCTGAAAAGGAGTAAGCGGTTGAAGATGGATGGATGGATGGATATCTCCATCATTTACCTGATCAGAAAATGTCACCAGCAATGAACTTAAGAAATTAGGAATTTCCACATTATGGCTGAGTAATGAATCACAAAAATAGGACCACAATAATGGAGAACATTTTCATGATACACAATATGTACTAAATTATTTGTCATCAGAACTGCATGCACACATTTGTAAATCCTGTTAAAAATGAAGAAAATAGGGGAAAAAATCTAATTGTGTTGCGAGGTAATTTATTGATGTAGATGGAAGCATTTTGCAGACAAACTGTATTTGCAATTGCATTTCCTATTGTTGTGGGCACATAAATTGTGACACAATTCAAATTAAAATACAAATCGTGTATTACCATTTGCATTTTCATTTACACGAGCGTACAGTGTCAATTTCAAATCGAAATGCAAAGTCCATTTGCATTTTCCGTGTGTTATGCATTAGGACCCTGTCATATTGAAATAACAATAGCAAATACCCCGTTTGTTATTTCACGTCCTCATTGTGGCAAATACAGAGCCTGCCGATATTCAACCGGAATCGCAAATCCCTTTGCATCTGCCAAACTTTGCACAGAAACCTGCCAATCAGTGTTGGGGGTAGGAGTATACTATGGGGCGCGTTTGTATTTGGAAGTGACATCACTTACAGTCGACCGCATTTTAAACTGGCTTGTGGTCTCCGGACATTCACTGCACATTCGAGATTTTCTTCTATTTCTCAAACAATACACACAAAGGACAAAATGTGTATTGTCTTACTCTGGACTGAAACAAGAACCACGTACAACTGAATAAGATGTTGGTTGCTCCCTGTCAGCTGTGTCTAAAATTTGGTGCAAGTATAAACAAAATAGGAAGGTTATAAAAGAAGGTCTACATACAGGTAGAACAAGATGTCAAAGAGTCTGGATAGAAAAATCAGAGTAATATGCCTTGAAAACAGATAAGGCACAAAAAAAAGAACTAAGAGGTGGAAACAGGATGCACTAGCTATGTTTTCATCCAAGTTGCAAATTTAATTTGAGAAAAATTGGAATATCAATAAAACATTAGCGAATAACAATGTTTCCATCCCATCTGTTCAAGAGAACAAAATAGTCACGCTTCCCAAAATGGGAAACTGACACAGCTTGCTCATCAACACTTTTACTTTTTTGAGCCAATTATCCAATCACATGTGAATGAATCACACTGAATGAAATTGTGCAATTCTGGTGAGACTTTTGTGCTGCAGACTGTAACACTGCCATATACAAGCACTAGACCAGTGGTTCTCAACCAGGGCATCATGTGTGTACTCGCTGTATTTTATTGCTTTTCAAACAGAATGTGCATAAATGAAAAAACCCACGTTCTCTCTCTCTCCCTCTGTATTTTCTTTTTGCTGGGGAGAGGTGAAGATTAGCCTGCCTAATATCTTGTGGTCATTACAGACCAGTGTAGCCAACTTAGCGACTTTTCAGATCCCTTTGGCGACTTTTGTGCGCCAAAAAAAAAAGAAAGAAAGAAAAGCACCTAGGGACAGGTCAAGCAACTTTTTGGACAAACCTTACAACTTTCTAAATGTCACCAGTACTGTCCTGCAAGCACAAGGTTTTGCTTCCTCGCTGCACTCTCACCTCTCTCTCTCTGCTTCTGCTCTGTTCAATGAGGGGCTGAGAACCGGAGATTTAACAATGGCCTGGATAACAAGACGCCCTTCGTCCCAGTTTACATCATTCATATGCGAATGCTTTTAGAACGCAAGATGAATGAAGTACATGTTTTACATCAAACAGTACACGTTATTACAGCCTAGTCCTCTTGTTCAAAATAGTTAGTGTTCAGAAACATTTCTGATCGTTCATGTTCCACACCTGTCCGTTACATAGTTTTACAAAATTCATGTTATGAAAAGTAACTTAGAAAGTCCAAAAACACAAAAAAATCTATCAAGTACAGATTTATATACAAGTGAATCACAGGGTAGGCTTGAGGGGGGCTTTAGTTACAAAAGGTTGAACCTCTGCACTAGAAAACTAAATCAGAAAAAGAGAGAGAGAGAGAGAGAAAGAGAGAGAGAGAGATCAGACCTGTGTGTTTACTGTATATTCTGTATTCGCACTTTGTATAATCCTGTGTAAACAGCTGCTGTTGTGTTCCACCGTGGCTCTGTAGAAACGACATTAGGTCCCAATCTACACAAGTTATATTGGTGAATAGCTTAAAAAAAGAAACCTACTTAAGTTGTCTCAGGGTTGCTTGAGGAGACCTTGCCTTCAGAAATGACACTTAAAAACTCTGCATTCTGCATAGTACAGGCTTTATAGAGAATACACCGCTTATAACAGTATAGTGAGAGGCATTTGAATTAGTTATAAATGTCAGGTGTTCTAGCAGAGGCGTTAGCTAGCTAGCATGTTCAGAACACTGTCCACATGCAACAATGAATCATTTGAGATGTGTGTCGATTTCACACAGACACGATCACGCACTGCTTAACGCACTAGATGATTCTGTTTTAACGTGGAAACAGCTACAAATCGAAGGACGTTTACGCAAAGTTGCATTAGCATGCTAGCAGATATAAACGTTACCGGTTGTACATGTCTGCCATCATTTCCACCTCGAGTTCGGCCGCCAGCTGCTGCGCTTTCATGGGGTCCATGTTGGATTTTCAGCGCGTTTAAAACCCCACCAGGCTCCGATTGAATGCCGTGAACTGACAACAGCGTTTAACCTTCAGTCATAGGAGAGCGGCACACGTGCACGTGGATTGTCAGTGCCTGATCGGCGTCCTCTGACCCAGCGGGACTGCGCATGCGTGAGATTGCGCGCATGCGCAGTTCAACCAGGTTGCTTTACGTGCGACTCTCCACACATGATGTGCAACATATGACTAGCTTTAATAAAGTACCGCCAGTTTAATTCACTGTAGCACAATATGGCGGTTTCAAAGCTTTTCGTATATCCCCTGACAAACAAGGATGATTTGTACACGATTTGGTCAAAAGTATGTGGACACCGGACCATCACACAAACAGTATATGAGCCTGTTGGACATCCCATTTCAAAGCCATGGGCATCAATATGTAGTTGCCCCCTTCTTTGTGGCTATTACGAGGCTTTGTACAAGATTTTTGAGTTTGTGTGTATTTGTGCCCATTCAGTCAAAAGAGCATTTTTGAGGTCAGGCACAGCTGTTGGACAAGACGACCTGGCTTGCAATCAATATTCAAATTCATCCCAAAAGGTGTTCAGTGGGGTTCAGGTCAGGGGTCTGTGCAGACCACTGGAGTTCCTCTACACCAAATTCAAACATCAAACCATGTCTTTATGGACCCTGAATTATTACCAGTCATGCTGGAACATGAAAGGGCTTTGTCTAAACCGATGTCACAAATGTGGAGCATACAATTGTCTAAAATGTTTTTGAATGCTGTAGCATTAACATTAACATAACTCTTCACTTTAAATAAGGGGTCTAGTCAAAACCTTGAAAAACAGCCCCAGACCATTATTGCTCCATCACCAAATTTTAATATTGGCACTGTGCATTCTAGTAAGTATGTTCTCCTGGCATGCACTGAACCAAGATTCATCCATCAGACTACCAGATCGTGAAGCATGATTAATCCCTCCAGAAAACATATTTCCACTGCTCCAGAGTGGGGTGTTACACCACCCCAACTGGGCTTGGCTTTACACATCGTGATGGGCTTGTGTACAGCTCCTCAGCAATGGAAACACATTTAATGAAACCCCTGACACAGTTATTGTTCTGATGTTACTTCCTGAGGCAGTTTGGAACTCCTGTAATGGGGGATGCAATAGAGGATAGGCGATTTTTACTTGCACTCAGCGGCCCGCTTTGTGAGGTTGCATGTTATACAACTACATGGTTGAGCTGCTGTTGATTCTAAATGCTTCCTTTTCACAATAATAGCACTTACAGTTGACTGGGGCAGATCTAGCAAGATAGAAATTTCCCAAATTAACCTGTAGCAGAGGTGGTATCCCATGACAGAAGTCACTGGGCTCTTTATTAAGACTTAGTCTACTGCCAATGTTTGTCTATGGAGATTTCCTGGCTGTGTGCTTGATTTTATGCATCTGTGAGCAATGGGTATAGCTGAAACCTCTGAATTCAATATTCAGGAGGGGTGTCCACATACATTTGGCCATATAGTGTATGTGGTTTCATAATTGTACATTTTGTAACAAACTCCTAGAGACTGTTGTTCATTTACTTTGGTACTGCCTATTTATAATACATGGCAAAACTTTGTGTTTTTCTCTTTGATATTGATGAGCATTTTAATTGATCTTTTCTTGTTCCTCTAAAAACCCATGAACATATGTACTATATGCATGCTTATAATGACAAATCTTATAGTAATTATAGTAATAATGGCTAAATTTCATATCCATAAATGTGATTTTTTTTTTTTAATTTAATGCTAGATGCCATGTTTGAATTCCTTTAAAAGTGATATGACACATTGATATAATTCTGCCCAGGGGCTGGCAGGTGCCACTGTGTGACCATAGTGTAAGGTCTCCATGTAAAGTAGGCACATGTAATTTTAATACATTTTATATAATAGATACAAAAAAATTAATCTTTAGGAACTGCTTTATCCTGGTCAGGGTCAAGATGGATTCAGAGCCGATCCTGAGAACGCTGAGCACAAGGCAGGAGATTCTCCCAGTGGATTGGACACCAGTCCTTCACAGGGCACCACTCTCACACATCAACACACTCATTCACACCTAGGGGTGTAGCTAGACCAGTGTAGCCAAACAAAGTAATGAAATCTGAGAACCCAGAGGAAACCCACAAACTGTGCAAAGAGAATGTGCAAAACACCACGTAGACAGTAACCCAAACTCAGGATTGAACCCAGGACCATGGACCCACTGTGCTGCTGTGAGTTAATATTCTAAAATAATGATTGCTCATTCAATATGAGAAATATCTTTTCCACAAACTGTAGACTTTACTTAATTACCTAAACAAAAGACAAACAAAAATAATGTACAGTTATTGGTCTTTTTTGTGCAGGAAAAAATGCACACAAATGAATTAATCCAACTAAAACACTTGTCAACACCTATCTGCATAAATTATGCTTTTAAATAAATATAAACAATCTTAAGAATAACAAAAATACCTGAAAAAAATCAACAGAAATTTACCAGTGCTAAACATTTTTGGTAAACTGAGTAAAATATTTGGGAAAAGATTTTGATGCTTGCAAAGTACAAGAAAAGTTCAATTGGATTCCTCTCCAGTCACATCAACCTCTTCTTCTTCCTCCTCCATCCCTCTTACTTCTTCCTCATCTTCCTCAATAGTGCTGCACTGAGTACCAACTACAGTGTATGGTTGAAAAGAAGCATCAGAGATGTCATCCACAACAAGCTCCTCTTCAGCACTGCTGCAGTCCTCTGCTGACTCAGTGCTTGCATCAGGCAGAAACACTGCTGATGTACCTAAGGTTGTGACCGAGGAGCTGCTGAGATCAGACTCCTCTCCACATTGAATAGAGGATGCTTCAGTATTTATCTTTTCTGAAGTAATCTCAACTGTAGCTGTTTAAAAAACAAACAAACAAACAAATTAATAAACAACAACAACCACAATAAAATGTTTCATTTGGATAAGGTAATCAAAGATCTCAAAAATAATTAAGTGAAATTCACAGAAATTTTGTAAGCTTCTTGTAATCTAAACTATCTTGTAAGCCAATTCCAGAGGCCAAAAAATTCAATTTCCTCCTGTTTTGGGGGTGTCTGTTTTCAGCATTGAATGTATTTGTGCTGTCACACTCCACAGTAGTGGTTAATTGCTCATATGAAAGTAGACACTAAGGGCTTTAAGAATATGCAGTTTTTCATACGTATTTATTTTTTCTTTTTTAAATCTAGCCTACTAAGTTTAAATGTTATAATTTTATTGTGGCTGCTGCATATAGTCTTTTACGATCAAAAAAAGCTGTAGTTGTGCTGTCAGTTTTATTTCTGTACCAATGTTATTGTTGAGAGATGTGAATTGTTTGCCCAACAGGGCGCTCACACCCCCGCCGTTTCCAATTGTCCTGCTCAGCAGCAGCTAAACACAGGGCCATGATACTCTACACACAGAAACCCAACAGCGTCCTGACTAACCTTATAACAGATTTGCAGCAATAAAATAATTCATTTGTTTATACTGATTGAAAATGTCAGATAAGTCGATTTACATTCCACCTGCGCCATGAAAACACCAGTGTGCGAGAAAGGGTTAAAATGGTCGGTAGTAACTGAAAGTCAAAAACAGACCAAATGATACGTATATAAAGACGTGTGTAAAGAAAAGTGAATAAAACCAGACCAGTGTGTCAAAATGTATTAATACTATGTGTTATGGCACACAATTAACACTATCCATTAGCTAATTTTCTCTTAATGAAGTGTCTTCATTTTTATTCAGAAACTTTTTTCTCAGTAGAATAAGAAGAATAGGTTTGTTTACATTAGTCTGTTAATATAATTATAAAAGTAAATCTTAGCAAGAGCATTGTTAACAGATCATGTATGCTGTGGGACGAGAGCCAGCAGTGCCCAACAAAGGGTTTGTCAAAACAGGAAGCAATTTATTGTCCTCATCTTAGATAGAATATAAAGCTTTCCCCTAAAGATTAAAAACAGCAAACACACATCCAACTAGAGTATCATTCCTCAAACCTGATGTCAAGAGATAGGCATTGTGTTTGTTTAGCAAAACTTTACTTAACTGTATTTCAGTAGTCACTTGGTTGTATTCATAAACTCACTATAGATATTCCATAAAAGCAGTTAGATTACAAGATGCATCCAGCATCCTGGGTAAAGCTTAACCTTAAGGAGTATTTCTGTGTCAAATCATTGATAACAGTAGAGCTAAAAGTTAGTAAATGCTAGTAAATGCAGTCCATATTGTACATGTATATAATGTTAACCCTACATGCTGCAGGTTTCTCTGTTGTTCTATCACTAACAGTGGAGATCTACTCTCAACCTGCCACACCCAGACAGCTTCTTATAGATCTGATGATGAAAACACAATTTGAACATATAGCGTACATGTAAAATATACAAAACTCGATGTTACCTTCATCTGGTGGCATGACTTCAACTTCAGTCCTTAGAACCTGTTGTCCATTGAATTCTTCCTCATGAGCAAATGCATCTTCATCATTAGTCACCTCAACAGACAATTGGTTTTCCTTTACATCAACATTATCAGCGTTTTTCCTTGTAACAACTACTTCATCTTCATGACCTGTAGCAAGCTGAGCACTCTTATCCATCACATCCAGCTCAATATCAATCACATCCACCTCAATATCACTTATCCCAGCTTCAGATTCATTAATTCTACTGATTTCTATATGATCTGTTTTCTTAACTGCATTCTTCTTTACTTTCTCCTTGTTACAACCTTCTTGTCTTTCCAGATTAACAATTTGAGTTCTCACAGTCCCTTCAAGATGCAGCTCTTTGGTCTTGATTAAGTTTACTTCTGTTGGCTCATTAGAAAGCCTTTCTATAATTTGTCCATCTGTTTGTTTCTCAGTCATGTTTCCAGGTGTAAAACAATGGAATAATGTTGTAGTTGATTCATGCTGCATGTTAGTTTCCAGCCCAAAATGTATGTTAAAATCCCTTGCTAGTGGAACTGTACACAAATGAGAAGCAGCATTCAGATCAACAGCCTCATGAATGGATAAACCAGTATTCATAGTAACCTTAGCTTCTTTTACAAAGTTTACTTTCACCAAACATCCATTCACAATTCTGGATGAACTTTCAACTTGTTGTGTTGAATCCACTTTATTGTCTAAAACTTCATCAGGTTTATCAGTCCCTGGTACACCTCTCTCTATCGCAATCTCTTCAGTTGAATTTGTCTTTTCCTGTTTGTTGTTGTCAGTCATTAACTTGGTACTCATATGATCAGGCTCTGGAGGTTCTCTGTGCTTCTTAAAGAGGAGACTTGGAGGTAGACTAGTTCTAATTTTTCCATCAGTTTTCTTCAAAATTGATCTTAATTGATGAGTGACACTGGTATCTAAACTGAAAACACTCTGATGGGAAATCTCATCACAAAAACTTGTTTTCATAGCAAGGCTAGTATAACTTTTGGTTTGGTTGTTTTCTTCTCTGTTCAGGTTCACATCTGAAAATACTTTTTTAGGCTCAACGAAGGGATTTTCCAGTTCTGTTTCGGGTACTTTACTCTTTTCACATTCATTGATTAAATCCTTTAAAGGACATTGTACTTTAGTGGCCCTCCCACTTTCATGTTTTGGTACACGCTCCTTGCTTATTTTTGTTAATTGTAAGTCATGATGGCTGGAAGGCGGTGAGTCATTAAGGACTGTGGATGAACTGTTAAGCTTACTTTTTTGAAGGGGCCTCCCACATCCATGTTTTGGAACCAAAAAGGTAGGTTGTTTTGTATCCCAAGCATCTTTTTGGCATGTGCCTTGACCTTTACACTTGAAAGGCTGACATATCTGGAAGAGTGCCAGGTTCTCTGGAGATGTCAGATCTTCTGACACTGTTTTCCTTGTCTTGGTAGCCTTCAGGGTTCTCTCAGCGGTTACAGGGTTGCTAATGTCTTGCATATTATCAACAGGTCTTATATTCTTTATCTTCACACTGTAGGGATTCATTGTTTGTGTATCAACTCCATTTGGGTAACCAGCCATCTTTGCTTTTTTTCTGCAAGGCTCATTAACAGCTTCAACACCGTGGCTTGCTGTAGATATTCCTCTGACTACTGAGTCACTCACCTTTCTGTTCAGTATTCTGTCTTTTGTCCCCTTATGCAGTTTGTTCTCAAAATCTGCCATTTTTATCTTTTTCTTGTTTGATTTACACTCACTGGCCTCTACATTGTGATCTCTATTTGATCTTAAAGGGCATGAGTTCTTCCCTACCACTGAGCAATGTATCTCATTTACATGTAGAGTAGTACATGATGGATTCTGTTGGTTAGTTTTGCCAGGAAGTGCTTGTGGTTGAATTGGAGAAGATGTGCATCTCAATGTGGGCTGGAGGTTGACATGTGATGCAGAAAGGCATGAAGAACATTCCGGTGGTCTTAAAGGATCTTGTGGAGAAATACCAGTTGTTTCGCCTGCTTCTGACATAAGAGGTGAAAGACATCTTGGGAGCCTCATCTCACTGAAATCAGCCCAATTATCAGAATTGGGGGCTTGACCAACATCTAATGATTGCCAGACTGTCACCTTATCTGTTACATGAAGCTGGTCTGAACATTGTTTTCTTACTGGTGTGGGATCACCCTGTGCTGCATTACTTCTTGGGTTTTGAGTTTGTAGATCACAGGCATCTTCACTGGCATCACTCACAGTCTGCTTCCCTGACTGTGCATAATTATCCGTCCCCAAAATGAAATGATTATATACAGTCTTCAACTCAACTACATTTTGATGCTCAAGACCTTTGGTAACAAAAGTATGTTCAGATGGCCCAATGTTTGTTTCAGGGCATGGATTTGTAAATGATGAATCAATATTTTTCTTTTGTGTCTTGCATTGAGAGGCATAGGAAAATGATGTTGGGGAACTTGCTACTGAGGCAACATTCTCTAGATCCCATTTTTTGCAGTTAGATAGGTCCACAGACCCTACAATGGGAAGCATAGTCACAGTTAAGACATTAAGACACGCATATTACGTTAATCAGACAAAAAAATAGACACATTCATCAATATCAGTGTTACTGATGAGTGTGAATAGGCTGTGCATCTGGATGAATGTACACTATATGGCCAAAATTATGTAGACACCTGTCCATCACACCAATATGTTGGGCATCCACAAACTGTTGCGACAATGTTGGTAGCACACTGTCTTGAATGCTGTAGTATTGAGATTTCCACTCACTGGAATTTACCCACACATGCCCCTGTGCAAAAAACAAGGCCCATATAGACATAGCTTGCCGATGTTGGTGTGGAAGAACTTGAGTGGCCTGCACAGAGCCTTGACCTCAGCCCCAGTGAAAACCTTTGAGATGAACTGGAACACTGACTATGCGCCAGGCCCCCTCACCCAAAATTAGTGCCTGATCTCAGTGATGCTCTTGTGGCTGAATGAACACATATGCCCACAGCCACACACCAAAAACTAGTGGAAAGGTTATAATAACAGCAAAAATTGAATAAATCTGGAATGGGATTTTCAACATGAACATATGAGTGTGATGGTCAAGTGTTCACAAACATTTAACCATAGAGTTCAAGAGTATCAGGCTCAGGAGTGTTCCTGAGGATTTTTAACAATGTG
Organism: Prietella phreatophila; assembly: GCA_025728095.1. NCBI lineage: Eukaryota > Metazoa > Chordata > Actinopteri > Siluriformes > Ictaluridae > Prietella > Prietella phreatophila. The sequence continues at coordinate 27,290,805 of JAOUWY010000062.1, read as the reverse complement.
TTCACTTACTGGCCAGTTTGTTAGACACATGTAACATGTTGGGACCCTAATAGGTGTACCAATAGAGGCTAGATATTTTCAGGAACTGCTGGCTGTATATATTTTCCCAACCCAGCACTGACATTGCACTGTTTAAAACCCCCAGCAATGCCAATGTGCCTGATACACTCATAGCAGAGTCACAAACACTACCATGTGAGCAGATACAAAGCAGCATTCCTAATAAATTGATGACACCTATTCTAAAACTTACAGTCCCACTGAGGAGTATGTTTGAAATACGTGTCTGTTACACATGATTGATCTTAAATTTATAATTATCAATACATCTTTCTTGTGTCAGGTGTTTTTTTCCTTAGCTGATTGGAAAATTCTATTAATCAGCTGGATCAGTGATGATTTCATGAATGTCAGGAGTGTTTTTAGTTGACCATTTTAAAAACCATTCTGTACCATTAAACTTTTGTACCTGCTTCTCTTTGTGCAGAAGTGCCTGATGATGTTCCAGATCCCATAGCTCTTAGATTGTGGCCAAGCAAAGAAAGATATGAAGCTGGTGAATTAGCTACAGCTGCACACTTCTCCGATTTTTGATCCAGCTGCACATGCATGCTGTTGTTCCCCTCCACTCTGACCAAGGGCAAGATGTTTAAACCCACTGTGACCATCTCTAACAGCTTTGCAACATGTTCCTCGGACTCCTCGGGCTGTGACAAACCAGCTGATAGAGGTGGCATTTGTAAAGGGGCGGAGAGAGGAATGGGATCAGTGGTATGGAGACGAAAGTGCTCTGAAGGGGGCCTGGTGGGTGTGGCAGGAGGAGGCGTGGTCAGCTCTGAGGGAGGTGTGAGAGTGACAGTTTCAAGATTCTGACAGCAGGGGCTCAGCTGGACTTCTACAGAGCCCTTATGGGTCTGTGTGAGAACAGCGTCACCATAGGGTCCAAGAGAAACAAGATAGAAAGCAAGTGTCAAGAAAGAGAAGTACACATACAACATATGAGTAGAACCTCTGACCAAGTGAAAAGGATTATGGTGCTTCAGAATCAAAATGGAGTTATTTGACAGTAAATTACAGACAAACTATTTACTGAATCTGACCCACTCTGTAAAGAGCTGTTACCTCAGCAAGATTGTGTGTCCTTGGTGGATCATCAGAAGATCCACAAGTTTTTGATCCATCAACTGTACTCTCCTCTTGGACACTAGCAATCTCCCACAATGCCCCACTCCTCTGCCTCTTCAGTTTAATCTTCAGTGAGATCTGTGCATCTCCCTGCTGTTAAACCACAGAGTTATAAAAGAATCTTTCCTCCTACTTCCCTTTGATTTCACCAGAAAGTCTGACAGGGTCTTCGCAAGCTCAGAAATTTGACCTAGTTCTTATCTCGGATAATCTGTGTTAATTTACTTACCTTCTTTGAAATTTTTGCTCTTTTCTTCTGCTTTTGAGTTTCCTGACATTTGGCATGCACTCTAACCAAGCCGCTGTTTGATGCCGAGTGAGCAACAAGCTCATCTATCCAGGGAAGACCAGCATCTGGAGAAATGCTGTTATATTCACTAGGAACATCAGTTAATTCCTCAGGCAGGTCTATAGACATCCCTGGCTCTGATGAGTCTGCAAAGTGAGCTTCAGTGCTGTCTGTCTGAGTGCCCGAATGAGAAAAGTTCTGTTTCCTGGACAGGATCTGTACACTTGTATCTTTCCTTCTCACTCCTGTCTCTTGTGTCTGCAGTCCAATCTACCTCCAACTTGCACTTTTATTCTGATGCCAGTTCACCTGTTTTTGGTTCCCTTCCATAAAGTTACTGAATCCCAGCCTGTAAGCAATGTCAATCACTTCCTGCTGTTCATCCAAGCTCTCTCCCCCCATCTCACCAGAGTATATGAACCCAACCAGCTTCATCAGGGCATGAGCCCCTACTGCTTCCAGTTGTACTAGCCTACTCTGGCCTACTGGAAGTGAAGGAGCATTGGCAAAGGCTCTATAAAAAACTGGGCTGAAGGCAGACAACACACAGCTATGGGCAGGAATAGACACACCTAGGAAAGGAGAACAAACACACATTAATAGAAATGGCCACAGTGGATATGAAGTTTACTGTCTCTGTAAACAGACAAAGGCAACTGCAGCATAATAAAGCAGTTAGCCACAAGAGGGCGTTACAGTTCGTTTATTAAGTATGAAGATGTTCTTAGGCACAACTTCATGCAGACTACCTAAAACCAGCTTTTAAAAACAGCAACAAAAACAATATGATCAAATCCAGTGTTCAATAAATTATTTTATTTATTATTAATTAATATTCTCTGTGAACATTTTTCCACCACAAATGAAGTCTAAGCATAACAGGCTAAGATTAGGGTATTCCATGTCCAGAACAGTGACTTAAATGTAATGGTTTTTATTGGTTTCAAACCTGGTGCATTAATACAAAAGGACCATTCCATGTCAATTCTGATAGGGCTGCTGCTACATTTGTTGAATATGACCTAAAACAGTAAAGTATTTTGGATTAATTGAAAAAAATAATTTTCACTCCCCTAAAAAAATAATGTTTTCTAATTTTAAAACATCTTATCTGGGAAGTCATGTTTAGGATTTAATATCTCCAGAAATATTATTCTAGGCCATGTGACATTTGGCAGACATAAAAACAAGCTTGTTTTCGATCTGTCTGAATGCTCAGAAGTCACCGCAGAGGGCAATCATGGGGTTGTCAAAATGGGAAACTCCAAATGTGCCTGCTATTAGGGGCATATAGACCAACTTTAATAGGCACAAATGCTACAAGTTACAGTTTATGCTTAAATTAATACATTTAATTGGCTTAGTGTCAAAAATCCAAGGTCTGGCACAACCAATAGATTTCAGGATATAAAGAACGTTACAAGATAAGTTTTTTTAAATGGTTTAGACAAGGCCATATGTTGATGTTGACTCACTAGCAGAATCATGAAAAATGGTGTGAAATGTGTTTAAAGAATGGTCATGTTATGTTCCAAATTATAAAGGAGTTCAATCATTTTATTGACTCATTTGAATCGAAAAATGATTGAATCAGTCATTTTTCAGCCAGAGACAGAGTGAACATTAGTAGTAGCAATACACCTTGATCTTTGTAAAGTCCTGTTAAAAACTGACTGCTTGAGACTTTGGATTTTATAAGTAAGCTTAACCTGGTATTTAATTCCTTCCCTTCTTCTGTCACAGTTCCCTTCCTTCTCACCCTCTGTCTGCAGAAGTGCATCACAGTGCAGGCTGCATTGCTGCTGCTGCTGCAGTTCACAAAGGAGACGCAGGGCAAAGTCAGGCTGCTTGTACCTCCACATCCTGGGGGGGGGGGGGGGGGGGGGTTAAATAAAAAAAAAAACAAAAAAAAAATTTAAAAACCCCAGTT
>JAOUWY010000062.1:27231072-27241696 GCA_025728095.1 Prietella phreatophila | reverse complement strand
GTTTCTTCAATTTGCGAATAATCGCACCAACTGTTGTCACCTTCTCACCAAGCTGGTGGCAATGGTCTTGTAGCCCACCACATCTCCAACACCCCCGTTGGGGGGGGTTTCTGTCATGTTATGTCCAGCAGATGGCACTGTGGCTCGTCTTCGGACAAGCCACGTGTCTTTGTTTTGGTTCGCTCACTTCCGGGTTGAGCGTTAGCGTAATAACTCTGATGGGTCACAGGTGTATGTGGTTTAAGTTAATGATACTTTGTATTGGTAAGGTTCGTTATTTAAACTCCTGGGTTACTGAGCACGTTGCTCGGTATTAGTAGTTGTATTCGTTAATGTGTTTGCAGCGGTCGTGTTGTTCAAGAAGGATAGACCACATCTATGCCACATTTCTTGTTTCCCGGTAAAGACCGCATTTACTTTGAGGTTTGTGTTTATGTTCAATAAAGATCTTGATCTGCACCTGCATCCGCCTCCTACTACACTTCGTAACACTATGCTTCAGACAAGTAATTCATTATAAAGTCAATAATCAACAAATGACGACACATAACAATGTTAAACCACAATTTAATTAAAGCTTCTATATATATTTTATTTGTATGTATTCTATATATTGTAAATAACACTTCAACAAAATTTACTTCATATTTTATTCAGTCATCTTAAGTAATTACTTCATCCTGGTATGGATCTGGAGCCTATCCCAGTAACACTCACAAGGTGAAAATACACCATGGACTATTGGAAATGGTCCTCCCTGGTTCTAAAGCCAAGTAAATAAACTGGAAGGAAATTACTAGCTTGATAGAGTTTTAGATAAGCCTGGAATTAAGACAGATTTATTGAATGAATTTTTGTCAAAGGTTCTGGTTACACTGTTGGCAAATATGCCTCATTCATTATTTCATTCATACATTCATCTTTAGTAAGAGCTTATCCTGGTCAAGGTTACAGTGGATTTGAAGCCTATCCTAAGAACATTGGGGGTGAGACAGGAATACACCTTGATTGGGACTCCAGTTATTCACAGTATGTACAATATGCCTTATAGTAAGAAATTAAAAAGTGATACAAAGATCTCTGATGTTTGAAAGGGCTACAAAAACTGAGGCCATTTAATTCTCCTCTGATAATAATAATTCAGAGATTATTTAGCTTGGTTGATTTTGGTTTAATTTGTTATACACTCAAAGTGTAACACATCATAATTAACTAGATAAAATTCAACACTTTTCCACTGTTTAACTGTGTAATACTTGCTTGAATTCCCTCACAGATTCCTCTATACCACAGGGACACTGCTTGTGGCGTTTTCAAGTACAGGTAAAAAGCAAAAATGGCACTTTCAGTTATGATGTCGGGTGATAAACAAAGAGCTGGCGAGTGCCTTAAGGTATCTAGGAGGAAGCAGGGTAGCTTTGGGTCTGCTGAAAGTGGTAGATGTTTTTTGACTGTGAGAGACGTTGATAAAAAAAAAAATTATTTTTTCCTCCCTCCAGCTCTCTCCCTCTTGCTCTTCCCTGCCCTTTCTTTCATTGCTGTGGGGGGCGTTTTGTTACTTCTCACAAACATGCAGATATTCAATGTAATAGTTACTGTACATGTCACTACATTTATATTAAAGGAGTAGTTTGGTCAAAAATGAAATTGATCAACATCTGATCATTATTTGAAGTTTATTTCCTTAGTTTTGCACTACGGCTACCTGCCTAATGTAGCTAACAAGTAATTCTGTCAGAATAACGATTGAGTGACAAGCCTCTTGTTCATCCTCATACTTAACACTGTGTGGCCTTATTTATTTTAAAAAATGAGTGCTTTATTTCTTTAAATTTACCTCTCCAGGTGGGAAACCTTTTTGAAACTCATCGCTCGACTATCATTACTCTTTATAACGGTGCTTTTGACTCCTCATCTGCAATTTTCCTCATCATCAAAGTAAGTAACATACCTAATTGCAAAACATGTCACAAAAACACAATTATCAGCTTCTCACTGCTCGTCATTTGTCTGTTTACATTGATTTTTTTATTTGATCATTTAATGATGTTTTACCTCCAAGTGAACTTCATAAACATCCAAATTTCCTTTCATTAAGGTCCTGCATGAGAAAGGGATTTCTCTTCAGACCTCTTTCCTCTTCCTGTCTGCATGTGATATCATTCATCTACTGCAAACTCTCTTCCTTTTACCCAAATCACACATACCTTCTCCAATCCCAGAGAGCTACACTTATGGGTAAAAATCTATAACTCAGTTTTGAAAAACATCTAAACAACATTTAGATCCTTTATGCCTAGCAACTGTGTTTTTTAAATTTTATTTCTGCTCATGGTACAGGGTAGGATGTCGTAAGTCAAGGAGCTACCATGTTGAAGAGTATGAGAGGAATCAGGAGTTGCAGGACTTACCGAACAGAGCAGGACAAAACAACAGCAATGAACAACTTAAGACAGATGACTCGCCTCAAAACTTAAGCAAAAGTACTGCTCATTAGTTCACTCATTGAGGGCTCACATTCTTGTTATTGCTTGAAAATGGAAGGCCCTTATCACAATACATATTTTCTGAGACCACCTACCTACCTGGTCTTTTCTTATGCTCTCTCTCCTGCTCCTTATCACCATAAAGCTTGCTCGCCTACTCACTCTTTCTCCAGACAGAAGCTTTAAGAGCTGTGTTCTATCCTGGTTCTTTCTGTGGCATCTGATCTGGCTTTCAGTCATGCAGCTGCGTCATTATCTTTTCATTGGAACGCTGAACCCAATGCTAAACCGACTGGCAAACCAAGACCCAGCCACTGGTAAATAGCCCTAAAGTTATAAAACACAGTATTTAAACTGTGATGCCACAGCGCTGTTGAATTCTCCACACTGACTGGTCAGAAGGTGTTCAGTTTCTATAATACAGGTACCTCCTAAACTATTGGAACAAATAATTTATTTCTTTTTGTTGTAGACTGAAGACATTTGGGTTTGAGATTAAAAGATGAATATGAGAAGAGATTTTAGAATTTCAGCTGTTATTTCCTGGTAATTATATGTAGAGTACATGTTAAATGACAGAACATAGCCAATTTTGTATCAGACCACCCAATTTGTAGACAAGAAAAATACTGGAAAATGTGACTTACAGGTGTTTCTTGTTACCTAGGTGTGTCCAGTTAGATTAATTGTTTAAACAATAAATAGCTCTGAACATCTACTCTTGGTCTTGGCCTTTAGTGTCATCTGTGACGACTGCATTTGTTGTTAAAAAGCATAAGCCAAGAAGATCAGAGAGCTGTCTATGGGAGAAAAGCAAGCCATTTTGAAGGTGAGAATAGAGGGGAAATCAATCAGAGGCATTGCGGAAACATTGTGCGTAAACAATCCAACAGTTTGGAATGTCCTGAAAAAGAAAGAAACCACTCGAGTACTGAGCAACAGATACCAAATGGCTTATCTGTTCCTATAGTTTTGCTCATGTTGTTTAACATATCTAGATGTAAATACCAGGAAATAAAAGCTGAAATCCTAAACTCTCATCTCATATCCATCTTTTGATCTCAAATCCAAATGTCTTTGGTGTAGAACATAAAGAAATGAATTGGCCTTCTCATTGCAGAAGTTTCAAAGGGGACTGTAGAAATGATAAAAAAGTAACAAAGAAAAAAGTATAATCGTTGTTGATATGGTGAAATATTCTGTAAGGATATGTTGACGTAGCATTTCTGGAAGAAGTCTCCAGTGTCCGCATTTTGTAACTGTCAGAAGTTCTAACTTTATGTTTTTGTCCCTGGGAAAGTCTAAGGATGGAGGGGATTTTCAGGATCTCATTAACAGCATTATTTTTGTCTTCTTAGTTTTGAGAGAAAGTGATAGAATGGCTGTTTATAGCTGCTGTAACATTAGGTGACTTATATTGTGGACTTTCCACAAAATTAAATGTAATGTAACGAAAAATACGGTGTGGTGCTCTGTAATAAAAAAAGTCAATCACAAAAATAGTTTCCATACTGTATATGATCAGATTGGGCTTTGTGTATTAAACTAGGTATATTGTAATGTGATTATTTTTTTCATAGATCTTGCTCATTCTTACTTTATACCAGACACGATACATATGCAGCATACCTACGTTGCTTAACTGACCATTTGTGTTCTATAAACACTACCATTGCAACCCAGTGCTTTGCTTTAATAAGTAAAAGTAATGTTCATACGGACAACAGTGTCATTGAAACATGAGGGACAGTTAATGATGAGACAGCTGTAAATACAACACAGTGCACTTAAAATGTGATATTATTCGGTTTATTCAAATTTTCCTTGTTGCTGTAATAAGTACTATAAAATCATGTCATACAGTTAGAACGTTGTACTAGATTATGAATATAAATTAGTTATGATCCACTTTCATGGGAAAGAAATAATAAAAAAAGAGCTCAATGCCAAGCAATACCAGAATGGTACACTTTGATTATGAATACAGGGGACTGCTATTTTCTGGTATTCCCAGTACATTTTCCCTTAAACCTCTGTTTGTCCTCTCGCAGTTAGCCGGTACACCAATGCATTTGCCTTCACTCAGCTGACTGGGATCATCTGTGCTCCTTGGAATGGCTTGTTAATGGACAGACACAATGGGAAGGCATTGAAGCCAGGTCAGAAGCAGAATTTATTCAAATGCATAATTATACCCAGATAAAGGAGAATTCCCTATAATATCTCTCTTACTCTTTTCACCCATGCTTTGAAGGAGAGACAGAGAAAGAAGCTGACTTGTGCTCGACCGTCCTGTCCCTCTTCCTTACTTCTCTGCAGTGCCTTCTCTTCTCTGTGTGTACAACCATTCCTGTTCTTCCTCTGCAGTACGTCACATTCATCCTGCAGGTCCTCAATCGATCCTTCCTGTATGGCGGGAATGCTGCTTTCATCAACATCGCGTGAGTATGAAAATTATTACTGGAAGTGATTAATGAAGAAAATATAGGTGAATTTAAAAAAATGTGAATAAGTATTGAATTGGTTTGACCAGGTTTCCTGCCCAACACTTTGGAAAGATGTTCAGTCTCATGATGTCCCTCTCAGCTGTGGTGTCATTTCTGCAGTATCCTTGTTTTTCCTTGGTCAAAGCTTTCGGAGGGCATCCCTTCTATGTAAGTCTTATTGGCTCATATTGTAACCAGCCACCAAAATGTGATAAACATGCCAGAACATGGTTATAGATATTGTCATAGTCATGATCATTTACTTGAACATCCACATCCACTTTACACTATACTGTTATTCTTACTATAATTACTGTATACTTTTATTATAGGTGAACCTTATTCTGACCATTCTGACGTTACTGGTTTTCGTCCATCCTCTGAACGTCTTCCTCCACTGTAGACGCATGGCCACCCAGAGAGAAAAGACACAGAGCACGCTGCCTGCTGATTCTTCAAGAACAGGATCCACACAATAGTGCCTATAGTTTGTTAGTTATAGTAGTATATTCAATTTCATGACTATTTGTACAAAATTATGGTTGAAGGATTACTTTTCTATATCTCTGTTAAATTATGCAGTTTACTTTCAGCTGAATCATGGGTTAAGTGTTATTTTTCTAAATCAAAATAATGGCATTTTAAAAATTAATTTTGAAATGGATACTATCTGCATTAAAATTTTGGGAATGTTTTGGTTACACCACGGCCAGCAGATGGCACTATGGCACAGCTTCTGACTGGTCACGTGACTTTGTTTTGGTTCGCTCGCTTCCTGCTTGAGCGTTTAGTTTAGTTTAAGTTTCTGTAATTTGCCCCAGGTGTCCATGGTTTTGGTTTGATTATATTAACTATGTAAACCCCTCGGTTACTGAGCACTTCGCTCAGTATTGTAGGTTATATAGGTGATGTAGTTTGTATCGTTTGTTTCCATGCCTTGATTCATGCTCTTGTTTCATGCCACTATTCCAGTTTCTCGTTGCTCTGTGAAGACCGCGTTTTCTTTGGTTAATGAGTATAATAAAGACTTTGATCTGCATCTGCCTCCAGTCCCATTCCGTAACAGTTTTATTTTAGTTGTCTATATAGAACAAAGATTACATGCCATTGACATGAGATGTGAAGAAATGACGAATGAACACAGACACACAAAAAGGGAAATATTTACAAATATTTAAAAAAACGACACTGTAGTTCTTTCCTGTATTATTAAGCATCTCTAATAGCGATGCTCATGTAACGCATCAGAAATTTATGCAATTTTGTGCCGCACCCAATCAGATATATTCAGTCATATGCAAATAGAAAATAATTATATTTTCATCTTATTATGTATATCTACAATTACAAATCTGTTAACTTATACATGACAATAAAATAAAAATAAACAACAACAAATAGAAGAGAACAGAGAAGACACTGATCTGATACCAATGTTGGTACCAGACAAAAAGACTAAACAAAAAACAAAAACAGCATACCAGCAAAAAACTGTGGATCAGAAATTAGAGAATATATATCAGATATCAGATCCTCTAAAAAAATAACGAAGATTGGATATAAAAAAACTAACGTTTTTAACTGGAAATGTTTACATATGAAAGTTAAATGTATATATGCATATGCAGTATATTTTGTGTCATTTAAAGCCCAAATATACTGTATAATGTATATAAATATATAGGGCTAGATAAATTAAACAAAAAAAAAACAACTCTATTATAATACTTAGTTACTATATTAATAAATATAATATAATATAATATAAAGGTGAAATGTGTGATGTAAGCCAGTTTCCTACATTCTTTTTCACTGCCAGAGAATTATGTGTTTATAATCATTTAATATTGTACATGATCACGGCTGATTCTTAACTTTGAGATTTTACGTGGAAATTTTCAGTTTCATTATAGTAAACATCAAACAAAAACAGAAGATCAGATCATTATGAGATGTACTACATTAGGTTATTTTCTTTTAGATGGGTAATATTTCTCTCTTCAGAGCAGGATTTAACAGATTTGTTGGTCTTTGTTGTTTACTTGTGGGTTTAGCGAGACATCATTCGCACAAACTCTGCAGAGAAAAATAACAGTATTCACCACATAAAAAGGTTTAAAGAATGTTTTTAAGAAATCAAAATATTAACATTGTAAACATCTAACTGACTGACAATTTGTTTTAACTCCATTATTTACACACTACATAATGTATGTGGTACGTTTAACAGTAAATTATTCATTTAAAATACAAGCAGATAAAAGAACCTTCAGTGACCTTATTGAGGGTTAGAAGTATGGCTGGGCATCTTGAGATCACAGAATTTTCAAAGATGACCTTATAATTCCAAGGTCTCAAGATTTTCACTGGTTATAAATGACCTCTAAGGTTTAATTCAACTCTGGGGATTTTTCTGTGCAGATTTACCATTTTTCATTCTACTCCAGCCTCTGCTACCATTTTCCTAGCCATGTAACCTCTCAAAAACATGGAATTGTAATTGAATTCTGTTAAATGAATCATTTAAAGAGTACAATAATTTAATTAATTAATTAATTATTTGCAGATGTAAACTATACATTTTTGGCAAGGTCATGAATCAGAACCAGAAAATAAATGCTCCATAATATCTCATTAACAGGAGAATAATATAGTGAGTAAGAAGGTTATATTTCTGTGATGCATGCTTTTCACAAGCTATTCAATATCTGCTCTGTCTCTCACCCTCAAAATCGACCAAGCCATCTCCATTCAGGTCCACGTCTCTGAGGATCTCATCAATCTCTCTTTGGTTCAGCTGCTGACCCATCAGCTTCTTCATGGCCTCCCTCAACTCTGCCAGACTAATCTGACCATCACCATTAGAGTCAAACTGAGGCAGAGAGAGAATGAACAAATTCATTAAAAGATATGGATTTGACTGTGCATTTTATATGTATCAGCCTCATTTAATTGATTTGTAGAACACCATATCACAAACCTCTCTAAAAGCATCTCTCACTTCCTTCACTCCAATCATATCTGCTGTCTCAGCAAACATTTTAGGCCCCATTAGTTCCACAAAGTCATCAAAGTCCACTCGGCCTCCACCTAAACAATGACAGCACAGCAGCAGTTTTTTTTTTCTGAATTTGAATATTCATGAAACAGTTTATGTGCATGCTGTGTGTGTTCACTGTCTGTGTGCTTTAGTACACAAAAGCATGAAAGAAGTCTCCTGTTTATGTTCACTGACATTTATTATGCACGACACTCTTCGTGCCACTTTTGCTTTATATTTCAGGATGGCCAGCAGTGCGTTAAACAGTATTATTTAAGTCACTGGTTTATATTAGTGTTGGTTTTTATGCTTGTGTGTTTTGGGTTTTTTAGTTGTTGTTGTAGTAACATCTCATTCACATGGACTAGTATAGCAGACCTAAATAATCTAAGGCTTATAATAAACATACAAAAAATGTTTTCTTTTTTCTTTTTTAAGAAAGAAAAGTATAATTGTTTACATGGTGAATCTTTCTATGATGAGATGATTATGTAACATTTATGGAAGGAGTCTCCAGTACACAATCAGTACATTTTCCACAAGGTGTTCAGGACTGAGAACATTGTGCTGCATTTTATTGTTACTTATTAACTTTAATAGAAAAAAAATAGACTCTGGTGAGGCAGTGACTGCACATAGATGCTATAATACAAGCGATAAAAGCAACTAACTTGTTTCATGGACATTCCACAACATAAAATGTAACTCATGACATTCATGAATACAATAAAAATAGCAATTGCTGGTAAATTACTGTGGTAAAAGAGGGAGCACTTATGTGCTGTTTTAACAAAAATAATCTAAACTTGAGTGCCATCACACCACCTCGAGGCTGATTATTTTCCTATGACCATGATTTGTTCTGTATGTAAGCTTAAGCACCTGTCTCTGTGCTACATCATGCAAGCAGTTCTACATACATATTTGCTGACTGAGCTCAATCAGCTCCATCTCTGTAGGCATGTATCCCATGGTCCTCATGCACTCGCCCAAATCTTTACAGGTGATAAAGCCGTCCTTATCCCTGTCAAACTCCTTGAAGGCTTCCTTCAGCTCTAAGACAGAAATAGTTGTTAGCTTTATTTAATAGGTTTGAGAATGTTAAGAAGAATTGGTTAAGCAGTGTGCAGATTGAGGATACTGAAGGTTACAATTTAGCGCAGAGTGGGTGAAAGCAGAGAGAGGGTGGAGAGATGGCTAGAAAAAAGGGCAGAAAAGGGAACTTCAGTCAGGTTGGTTAATGGATGGATGATGCTGATTATTAAGCCTTTATTTGTTATGATCATGGTTACAGGAGAAAGGTGAAATGTTCAATAAAAATGAAACTTTAAAAACAAAAAATAAAGGTGAAATGTAAAAGATTGTACCTTCAATTTCTTCTGGCCTTAGATCTCTGTCCTGTAGTGATTACCAATTACGAGCAAACACACAGAGACAAACAGTAATTTAGGACAGACAGAACCACACCCAAAACTTAAAGAAGTATACCATTCATGTTTAAAGTGTGAAAATTTAAACTTAAATCTACCTACAGTATCTCACAAGAGTACACCCCTCACATTTCTGTAAATATTTGATTATATCCTTTCATGTGACAACACTGAAGAAATGACACTTTGCTACAATGTAGTGAGTGTACAGCTTGTGTAACAGTGTACATTTGCTGTCCCCTCAAAATAACTGAACACACAGCCATTAATGTCTAAGGTCAAGTAACTGTCCTGTCACAGCAAAAAAAAAAGTGACTACCTTTCCCATCCCGCACTGTGGCCTACAAACATGGACTGCAAATCCCAGTTCATTCATTCTAATCACACACACCTGCATCAAATCCACAGCACTCACAACCACAGTGTAAAGAGACTGTTTGAACACAATGACTTTGTGAAGTATTAGTGTTATCACCATAACAAGTGTTTGTTCCCTGTTCCTCATTTTGATTCATGTTCTTTGACCTTGATTCTGGTTTCTCGTTCTCGGTTCTTGCCTTGCCTTGTTTATGCCTGTTTGTTGATCGTTTGACCCATTGTCTGTTTTTGACCACGCTATTGTCTTATGATTTTGATTTGTCTGTCTTTATTAAAAGCTCTTATCTGCACTTGCATCCGTCCTAACCAGAGAGAGATACTTTGTATATTTTGTATATCACTAATTGGATGTGACAGGTCTAGGTCAAAAGTCATCATTAAATATAATTATGTTGACAGGTCAAACGTCATCACCAACTGTCATTTTCTTAACAGTTGTTGTTAACGGTCATCATCATCAAACCTAATTATGTTTAGAGTTGTATATCAAAGATGTTACATACATTCAGCACTTATCGTCTGCACTTATATCAAGCAGTCATATTATGTTGAGAGAATCACGCCAAAGATAATATTACATATGGTCGACACTTATGTCATTAAAAGTTATTAGCAACCATCATCTTAACAGATGTAGGTCATTACCAACCGTCATTTTCTTAACAGTTGTTAAAAATAGACAATGCTTTATATAATAAAGGTTTGTTGTCATCTATTGCGTTCCCATACACACACACACACACACACACACACACACACACACACACACACACACACACACACACACAGAGAGAGAGAGAGAGA
>JAOUWY010000062.1:27184668-27198543 GCA_025728095.1 Prietella phreatophila | reverse complement strand
TGCCATAGTGTTTTGTTCCTTGCCATAGTGTTTTGCCTAGTTGTCTTAGTGTCTGTTTGTAGTCTGTTCGTTTGTATAAAATGTTAAAATCTGCACTTGCTTCTGCCTCAACCTTGCACACCGTGACACATATAGCATCATTTTATATATCTTGTATTATCAGAAAACCATACAGTGGATATAAAATGTATACACACCCCTGTTAAAATGGCAGGATTTTGTGATGTAAAAAAAATTCAACCAAGATAAATCATATCAGAACTTTTTCTACCTACATTGTGAATTTTAAAATATTAAAGAGAAAAACAATAAGAATCAATTTGTGTGAAATTTTTTTTACAATAACCTGGTTGCATAAGCATGCACACCTCTAAACTAATGCTTAGTTGAAGCACCATTAGATCTTATCACGGTATTCAATCTTTTTGGGTCCATCAGTTTGGCACATCTTGACTTAGCAATATTTTGCCATTCTCCCTTGCAAAAGCATTCTAACTCTGTCAAACTGGCTAGGGATCTCTTGTGCACAGCCCTCTTCAGGTCACTCCACAGATTTCTGTCACTTGATTTTTATTTGTTGCAATTTCACAATAAAGGTAGAAAAGGTTCTGACATGATTTCACTTTTACATCACAAAAACCTTCCATTTTAACAGTGGTGTAGACCTTTTATGTTCACTGTATACATGTATTGTTAGCTTGGTTAGCCTGAAATACATTTCCTTACCTTCTGTTTGTCAGCTGTCTGTTTAGCCAGCAGAAGTGTATTACTTGCTCAGGACCAGGCTGAGCGAGAATAAGGAGGAACTTGTCTATCCCAGGTAACGATCCTGCAACGAGCCAGGAACCCAGGTGGTGTGGAGAATTTCCCCTTCCTATTAGATGCATCATTGTCCAATGTTATTGCTTATTTGACAGGAAATAACCCCAGGTTCACTCTCTATAGCCCATCAGGTGAGTCCAACATAGCATTGGAATTGTACTACACAATTTTTGTATGTTAAAGTGTAAATCAAATATACTATAACACCAATGACGACACCAACCACATCAATGCTTTGTAAATAATCAATCTCACCAGTAAATCTCATTTCATCAACTTTTGTATTAACATAATAATGATGTACTATATTAATTATTAGTAGTTTTGTAATTGGGAAATCCTGAGAGGCTGAGAAGTTTGCTTCAGTTTAAAATATTTCACCAAGAACAGCTCTGACGTGACATTAACTAAAGGTGTTTATCAGGTGTGTCTCAGCCTCACACTGCAAATAAAGGGCCTCTCGCTACAATTCAGACCGTGGGGAACCTTAAGCAGCTTCACTTGAACAATTTAACTGAAACAGGCCTGTGGCGCATCAGCATGGAATCCACAGAGGCCTACACCATCAAAGTGACAGGTGAGCTAGTCTGATAACTTTTGTACACGTTTCTGGTGACAACATTCAGGATCATGAAGGCTGCAATTTGATTGGATCGCTGCAATTCTGTGTGCTGGTTTCCAGTAGGAAGACACATTTTTGAACACAGGACAGTGAGTTTTTCTTGTCAAATATAACGGAATCCCATCTTTCAAAATTATTGAGTTTTCTATTACAAATTATAACTGTAATTGGAAGCTAACCTACATACAAAATATCATGTCATGCAGAAATGTCTAAGTATCGGTATTTGTGTCATATCGCCAGTTATCCATTTAACATGTAACAAAGAGTAGAAATAAGAATAACCTGATAACACTGGTTGAAGGGAAAGGGTTGCTTTTTTTGTTTTGTTTTTTTCATTTCAGGTCAAAGTGCAATAACTTATATTTACAACTTCGTTGAGGAATTCAGTGGACCCCACTCAGGATTTGCTATTATTGATGGTCGTCCGCAAAAAGGTTGGAGTAGTCACTACATTTCATTCAGTTTATTTGTTTTTATCCAACTTATCCAAGCATAAAATTAAATGCTGAACGTCCCACCAACTGATCAGAAGCAAATGCCTGATAATTGTATGAAGTAATGGCACACACACATGTTCATTAGTATTTAGCACAGGCAGTCATTCTGCTGGCATGGTTTTGGGAGGTGGGAGGAAATCAGAGTACCTGGAGGAAACCCATGGAGACAAGGCGAGAAATCCACACATACAATAACCTCAGCTCATGGTCGAACTGGCAGCTAACCACTGCACCACCATGTCACTGAAACCTAAAAACTTCAGATTGTTTCATTTATAGACAGAAACTAATCAGTGATCGTGATGCATTGAAAAGTAACTGCTGAATACATGAATTCGGTCCTGTTAGTTGCTTATCCTGACCTTTGTAGGCAAGCAATTTCAAATAACTGGACCTTTCCTAATTAGTTAAATACCCCTGGTTTAAACATATTCATTATTATGCTTGGTGGACAAACATACATCCATTTTATAAATGTATAGAATAAAATTAAATAAAAACCTAAACATAGTATTTATCTCTCTAATCCCTATGCCTGTCTTTTATTTGGGACTTTAGGCTTACCTGCTAAGCTGTTTCTGACAGTAACTGGACAGAAGGGTGCTGAAGCTCTGAAGATACAGGAAGTTGCTCTAGTGGACGTTTCAAACACCAATGTGGTGAATGGAACCATCAAACACATGGATGGTGGAAACTTTCTGGTTACTGTGAATCAAGTTCCAGAAGGAGAATTTGTGGTTATGATGAAAGGAGAAGATACAACCACCTCAAGCTTCTTCCAAAGGCAGACCACAACACAGATGTCCCAGACTAAAGTCACTGTCAAGGTACAACTGTCCTTATATTTTACATGGCTTTAAGAAATCTCAATACTTCAAATACCCACAGAATAGGCTATTCCCTCATTTCTCTTTTGTCTCATCGATTATAAATTTCATTTCCCCCTCCCTCTAGTCTGTAGTAAGCAGCGCAATGGTGCAAGGAAAAGACTTTACAGTATCTTTTACAGTAACTACTAATGGAGCCGGTGGAGTCTTCACCATCAGTGCTAAGAATGACAAAGATTTTCCACTGACATATGACTCCGGGTAAATATAGTACTTCATTTTGGGATGAATCAAATCAGTCAGTGCATCAATCCAAATTTAAGTGTAAACCTTTACTTCACTGCTGAAATTATTTTGAAATGCTGGATATTTTAGGCTCCATATAGACATTTAGCATATAGCTATAAGACACATAGTTCTAATCTTAGCACATGTAGATTCAAGACTAATATTGGTATCAGATCTGCATGAAAACGTGTATAATATTTCTGTGTTATTTCAGCCTTACCGTGAACACAGGAGGTAATACTTCAGGCACAGTAACTGTCAAACCTCCTGTAAACACCCCGTCAGGAACTGATGTTACGCTGACCATTCTGGCTGAAGGGCCCGGAGCTGCTGATTCCAACTATGCCGTGCTCCGCCTTTCAGTCCTCGCCGAGGTAACTTGATTGCATTTGTTACCATAGTAACTAAGACCATTGAGGGTCTTAGATCGTAGGAAAAAGGCATCCCTTTATGACAGATTAAAGAATACAAAGAAATATAATTTATAGCAACAAGACATTTAACATTTTTAGCTTTCACAGACATTCCTTCATTACAATGAAATTACTATTAAGAAAAGGGGGAAATGGTCCATATGTGCTTATTAATAGTGGACAAAATTTCAGTTTCTTCTAATACCTTGCAAGTCCACCCTTTGTCTTTATAACTCCCCCAATCTCTTGCATTCTTCATTCTTTTGTATCCCACCCTACTGCACATTCATCCTACCATAACTGTCCTTAACACAACAAACTGCTAAATAAACTTTTCCCAATTTTTTTATTGACGTATGTTACTACTCGGCCAAATGTTATACATTTCGGGACTACTTTTCAGGACTAAAGGATAATCTACACCAAGCCATGTTTATTTTGTGAATAAAAGGCCTAATAAGGTGTTAAATAGGCAAATAAATTACCAGACTGTTTTTGTTATGTTTAATTTATATGTACTTAAGTAGCAAATAAGAAAACTAATAGCAGTGTAGCAAGAATACTCTCAATTATGAATTCAGTAATGGGTAACGGACTGTTTTAACAATGAAAAATAAAGACAAGCTGTAGGCTATACTTTGAAGGCACGTGTTTATGAGGCATTTAATCATTACAAATAAAAAGTACAGAACTAAATCATTTGTTTAATTGTAACACATTTCATTGTTGTCTTGATGTGGGATACATCTGGATCTTGTTTCTTAAATGCAACAATTCCTTTTTTTTTGATACTTTGTAAAATAGAAGTGTCTTCAGTTCAAACTTTCATCCTCTTCTACTGAACTCATGTACAGCATACACAGTTCAGCATTCACTATTCTTTAATTGGTTATTAATCTTTTTTTCTTTATTCTGAACAGGTTACTGACTTTACTCCTCCAAAGTGTGAGATTATTGGCACGAGTGCTATCTGTCCATCTAACTGCTCCCAGTCAAACTGGGACCTCTCTGTCAACATCACAGCCGGCAATGGTACTGGCATTGAACGCGTCTCCACCCAGAAAGGCAGTGGCAAATTCTTCTCTGAGAGTGTGGAGGATGGGGGTATAACCATAGTGATTGGTTACTACATTGCCTCCTGCTGCTCACCTGATGTAATTGTGACTGCTGTTGATAAGGTGGGACATGTAGGGAAATGCACACACTGTGTCCAGAGGAGTGGAGGGGTTTCCCACAGTCTCTCTGCTTCTGTGGGCCTGTCTGGTGGTTTCTGCCCTGAACATAATGCGTGATGTGCTGCCACTTTAATGAAAAAAATACATAAATAATAAAGTCCTTGAGCAACCACATAAAAAACTTCCCCATATGCAATCAAAATGACTTACACCACAGTGTTTAAGGTTAAAGGTGAGTGAGATACTATCACATTAATGTCAAATATTATTTTAAACTAGTTTCATTTAATAAATTGCTAGAAATGCTATCCATTTCTATTTAAACAAATTGAAATCTTTTTCTGGCATAGATAATCGATACACCAAAACCTAATTTTCTTCAGTCAGTAAATGGCCATCCATATCTTATTCAACTATTAATTGAATATGAACTGAGGATCTGTTTAGCAAGTTTTATATATACTCTGCTTTTGCTTATGTGTGCATGCTTCTAAATATTCATAAATACAATATATGACCCAAAGTGTGTTGCTTGTTTCTTCTTTTTGTGTGTTGAAAATCCCATTACAGATTCATACCCCATTATTTATTTATTTATTTTTATTGTATTTTATTTTATTTTAATTTTTGATCTTATAATAAGCTCCACTTTTCTGGGAAAGCTTTACATTATATTTTGGAGCATGGTTGAGAGATTTGTTCATTCAGCCACACACTCTCAGTAAAAAAAGTACCAAACTGGCTGTCACTGGGGTGGTACCCTTAAGGGGATCTTTTTGTGCCTCTAGTTAGAGGAACAAAATTGTACCTTCTAACTTTGTACCATTTAAGAGGAAATTTTGTACCCCAAGGACCAATTGTACACACTGCAATTAAGGCACAAGATCATACCTTAATAAAAGGTACAATTTGGAATCCTTAGGGTACCACCCCAGTGACCGAGCCATTTTGAACCTTTTGATGGAAAAAAAAATCGTAAAAGACATTGGCTTACAGAACTGCAATTTTATTTATAAAGCTTATTTTACAAAGAGAATTACTTGAAGTTCATGACATCACATCTTGCAACAGCAGGTGCAGCAGTATAAAGCAGTCATTTAAACTTGGCAAACAGTAAAAAACTTAAAAGTTAAAAGAACTACAAGAAATTGTTTGGCTATACAGTAAAGTAATTACAAAGTCAATCAGACAAATATATATAACAATACTGTTTAATATTGGTATACACCTTATTAAACAGTCTACATCAGTACTCACTAGTGCACATTTTGGGGTTTACATTATAGGGCAGTTTTGTCTTAAGGAAGAATACCCAGTGCTAATAAACAATTTGTCATCAACACTGTATGTATTTAGGTCTATGGCCAGCAGAGGGCACATCATCCCTAATAATGGCGCTTGTTTTTTGAGCGTGAAAACATGGCAGAAGGTTCCTAGCACGTGCATGGCTTTGAGCCAATACAAACAAACAAGTTCAAACAAGACAGTAACAAATAAATAAGTGGGGCTTATTATTATTATTATTATTATTATTGCATTTGCAATTCCCTTGTTTAGAGTGTGCATGCTGCAGGCAAACCCACCGATGCTCATCTACACTTGTGACACAGACACTCGAGCAAGTGTTTATTTTATTTATTTATATTGTTAATATCAAACCTGTTTAAATGATTTCTGTGTGTCAGTACTTTTTGTACATTTTCAGCACATTTTAAGAATACCGTGATAATACTGATATCTGTGATAGTTTTGGCCATGATAATCGTAATATGAAATTTTCATACCATTACATCTCTAATCTGGTATGATGCATAGTTGAGGTCCGGGTGTTGGATAATTGTAGACTTGTAAATGGATTATACAGGACAGTGCATCGAGTACATCTGTCCATTGAGTTCAACCTTTATACAGTGTATATTGTTATATGAATACTGTATATACTGTACACATGGTTATTGTGTATATTGTGGTCGGTATACTTCTAATTTACACGGCAAAGCTGCAGAGAATACACCCAAGATTTTCACCACCTGTACACTTGTGGTTATGGTGAAGTGACAATAAAGTGATTTGATTTTATTTGAATTGCACCCTGGTCCAAGGTCATGCAAACAGTCTTGTGGTTTCTTGTTAATAGCAACAGATTATCACATTATTTGACAGTATGTGTGTAGCCTTTCAGGATTTCCCTGCAAGAAGGACCTGATGACTCCATATCCAGGAGGTTGTACTCCATGTTTCGTTCTAGGGTTACATTAAAAACATGCACACACCTGTGAGCTGTTCTAATGCTTACTTTTGGCCATACTGTATACTGTATGTGCCAACACACACAATTTGATAAACCTCACACTACAATTTGATAAACCTTACAAGATTACTTTAACAACAAGTTTTAACATGATTATTCCAAACCAGTGATAAACATTTCCATAAAAGACTCCACATTATACAAATAAATACCTCATGCACTCATCACTGTGAGACTTGAGAGCTGCAAACGGGAATTCATATCCACATCTCTGTTAGGAAGGCTTGTCTGGTGCACGGTGGCTTAGTGGTTAGCACGTTCGCCTCACGCCGCCAGGGTTCCGGATTCGATTCCTCCCGGGAGTTTGCATGTTCTCCCCGTGCTGTGGGGGTTTCCTCTGGGTACTCTGGTTTCCTCCCCCATTTCAAAGACATGCATGGTAGGCTGATCGGCGTGTCTGTAGTCTGTGAGTGTGTGATCTGCGACTATGGACTGGAACCCTGTCCAGAGTGTACCCTGCCTTGTGCCTTATGGGATAGGCTCCAGGTTTCCCTGTTACCCTGAAGTGGTAGAAGATGGTTGGATGGATGTTTTCTATGAAAATTAAAACATTCGCTGTTTTACAGTATGGAACTTACTGATTCAACGTCAAGTTTCGTTGAAGTGGACGAATAAAAATGGTCACATGACCAATTTGATTTTGAGGATCTTTCAAACACTTTACATGATATCCCTGTTGATGGGCTGATACTGTAGTAAAAAAAGAAAAGAGAAAGTAATAATTAGGTCTTGCAATGTTACAGGTATTAAAGGTTGACTGATTGATCGGTTTTGTCGATAACTGATTACTGGAACGATTGGTTACTGGCAATAATCCCTACTGATAGTTTTTCCCAGTTACATCCATTGTGGGAGCAGCGCCAGCTGTCATTATACTGATGCCTCGTGGATATCTAGCAGTGTCATCAGCTCAGACCTGGCAGAAACCAGTGGGACCCATCTACTGTCCAAAGAAGTCTGGCCGGAAATGGCCATATCTCCGACATGGAAACTGGGCCAAAGGACTCAACTATGCACGAAAACACAGGAATTTGGGTGCAGAAAAATGGAAGCAGGTAACATATTTGGCTGTAGCAGAAGGCAGTTTGTTAAAGGGCTGGAGAGTGGTACAGGCAATAGTGAAGCATGGTGGAGGTTCCTTGCAAGTTTGCGGGTGCATTTCTGCAAAAGGAGTGGGGATTTGTCAGAATTAATGGTCTCGTCAATGCTGAGAAGAACAGGCAGATACTTATCCATCATGCAATACCATCGAACATACAATGAAAGTCATTAAGAACTATCTTCAGCGTAAAGAAGAACAAGGAGTCCTGGAGGTTATAGTAAGGTCTGAATATAGTCACAGTTAAAGGGCACTATCATACCAAGAAAAGCCTGGATTTTCTTCAAACTTTTCAACATGTAACAACATACTCACCCTCAATTTTTTTCCTCTCCTCTTCTGTGACTTCTATACTAAATTGCATTAGCTTCTTTATTAAGTGAGCTGTAGACATCTTCCCCAACTCCATCCTGAAGGCTCTTCCCAAAGTGTTCAGTAACGTACGCCAGCCAGCCAGTTGACACAAGTACTTTACACAGGCTTAAAGCAGGGGAACACCGAGTTAGCACAAAACAACAGAACATGGTATCGCTGTAAAAATAAGAATATATAACAGTCTCATGCATTTACCTGAGAAATGTGTACTCCATAAGAACACTTATTAAAGTGACAACAACCATAACGTCTGCATCAGCAATTCACCTTTTTTACACTTCCGGTGTGAAAAATGTTGTAACTTATGGTGACTCCATGGCAGGGTAAAAAATTACATTACAACAAAAACATTATTAAAATATCATTAATTGTACACATTAATATTTCTAAATAATGTCTGTCTTATTTTCCAGACAGGAGGCATAAAGTGGAGTTTACATTTCTTACACACTTTGAGAATATATATTTTACACATATCTTATATATAAAATATAAAACATAATATCTAAAAACATTAAAAGCAATTTTATATAGTGTCTTGATGTTATCATGAGCTGACATACACACATTAAAATATTAAGTGTAAAAAACAGACATAAGTTAATCTAGTTCTATGGATCTAAATGTAATTTTATTTTATTATTTTTTTTACAAAGGTACAAAGATGGACATTTTACATCGGAACATAAATTTTGTACCGTTATAACTCATTATGGGTACATAATTGTACCTGAAGTACCTGTCATGGACCTTTAAAGTTACATTTATATGTCTTGTTCCCCTAGGAACAAAATTGCACCTGCACAGTTTCTTTTTTTTCTGACAGTGCAAGAGCATTAGTGTGGTCAGGCACTGATTTTGGGTGTGGAGAACTGGGGTGCAGTCAGCATTCTAGTTCATCACAAAGGTGTTCAGAGAGATTGAAGTCAAGGCTTTGAGCATTCAAATAGCATTTTTCCACTTCAACCTTGGCAAACCATGTCTTCAAGGATCTCGCTTTGTGCACAGGGGCATCGTCATGCTGCAACAGGTTTGGACTCCTTAGTTTCAATGAAGAGAAATTGTAATGCTACAGCATACAAAGACATCATATACAATTGTGTGCTTCCAACATTGTGGTAAAAGTTTGGGGAAGAACCACATACGTGTGTGATAGTCAGCTGTCCACAAACTATATAGAAATACACAATTAGAAATTGTTTTCCATTTTGATGTAAATGGCACATTTTGATCAAATTATTAATTGGTGTAATGTTGAGAACATTACTTGTGGCTCTCCTGGATAAAAGTACACAGTTGTTACTTCCTCTAATTTTCCCATAATCACCTCCTACTTGCTTCTGGCCAGTTGGTGAATATTGGGTTCTCAGACAGTTCGATATTGCATACCACCTCATTTACAAGCCACTTTGAATAAAGGCATCTGCCAAATGGAATAATGTAAACATGAATGTGTCAGCAATAGACGAACACATAAAGAAGCTATTCTCTTTACAAATGTATTTATATAAGAGATTTCATTAACTGTATTTCTACTGCTATGATGTATGGATATTTGAGAAGATTCTCCATAGCAATTTAGATCAAACTTCAATAGTCTTAATGTGTATCTGAGTTAATTCTGAAATGAAGCACTGTATGCTGAAAGCACAGAAGAGGACTCATTAGGTCACAGTATTTTTTAAGCATAATTAAAAGCTTAAACATTATGGGGAAACCCCTTTTAAAAATAAGACACCTTAACACTTCGCAAATATTTCACATTTTATTTAGTCATATTTTGTTCAAATCAAGTTCACAATCAGTGTATCAGCATTATTCACAGTAAATTGTTTAACCCAAGTTCCTTAACGGTTTAACCCATCAGTATTATAAAAATTAAAAAAAGGAAAAATATATAGCAAAGAAACAACTTTTAATCGTCTGGAATTAAAAATGACAGTGATACCTGATACAGTTACACAACGATCATCACAGAGTTACACAGACTTACTAAAATAATAAAAAATATTTATATATATATATATATATATATATATATTTAAAAAATAAGTAAAAAGTTAAACACACTAAAAAAGATTATTACACAGCAGTTGATGCGAAAAACGACTATAACAACTATTTGGTGATAGTTCATAAAAGTCATGAGAATTATTTTAACTATTATAAACATATCATGAACTTTCTATTTTAGTTTCACTACTGCATGTTGCGTATTGATGTGTTTTTTGAGGTGCGCTGACTGAGTAAAACGCTTACCACACTCTTTGCATTCAAATGGCTTCTCCCCAGTGTGTATACGCTTATGTCTCTTAAAATTACCCAAATCCACGAAGCCTTTCTCACAATGCGGGCAAACATAGCGTTTCTCACCCCTATGTCCCTGCATGTGCATGTTCAATGCAACTCTATGCTTGAACGTCTTTCCACACTGATTACAAAAAAACGGTTTCTCCCCTGTATGCATGCGCATGTGAGTAGCCCGGTCGGCCTTGGCCAAGAACTTTTTGCCACAGACCTTACAGGGGAAAGGCCTATCTCCAGAGTGTATGAGTTTGTGTTTGGTCAGGGTAAACTGGTAAACAAAACTCCTGCCGCACTCCTCACACTTGTAACCTTTCTCCTCTGCATGGACTTTTACATGGCGGTTGAGGCCTCGCACACTAGGGAAGGCCTTACCACATTGGGAGCAGGTATATGGCCTCTCACCTCTATGAAGCCTCATGTGATTCTCCAGAGAAGATGCATTGCTAAGAATCCTGCCACATTCAGAGCACTCAGTCTTCTTTTCCAGCAATTTCCGTGCAGGTTTCTGTAACATGGCTTGTGCAGGAGCACTTAATGCTGACTGGGGTAATACACTAGACATATCAGATGGGTCCCATACTTGGCAGGTTGTGTCACATCCCTCTTTCTGTTTATTAATGTCATTGTCCATCTGTAAACCCTTGACCATGTTCATTCTGAAGGTCTCTTGTTCTTTTGTAGAATCTGGTACTATAAAGTTTGGCCCAGGTTTGGAAAGAACTGTATAATGCTGTATTGGTCCAGGAATAACTGCAGACCTGCTATCTTCATTATTCTCAGTGAGGTCCTCATTCTGCATTTCCACCGAGATGGATTCGCTTTCACAGTTTGTTGATTCATGACTAGCAAGAGGGGGATATCTCTGCATATGTTCCTCAAAGTTATTAACTGTAGACATAGGGATCTCCACAGGCACGTTCGGTCCTCTCTTGGATGCACTTCCATGATTGGAGGCTGCCGCTTGCTGTTCCTTCAAGGTAAGAAGAGGTGCAAGTTGTAAAGGTTGCCCAGATGATTGGGAATGGATCATAGATGTAGTTTCCTGCTGGTTTAATACAACAGGTGAGTGGAACGGGATGGGAGGCAAGGGCTGAAGCAAATCTGATGTGTTATCAGGTGATGAGAAAAACTGGTCTGAAGATGAACAAAGTGGATCAGACAGAATGTCATAGTGGGATGTGGCATGCTCTAGTGGAGATGGAATATTGTTCTGTGAAATCGAACTTGGAGGAACAGAAGGCTTCATTGACTGAAGTGGGATGAAGGGTGGAGCAAAAGATGCATGAGTCAAAGGATAAAATGGCTGGGTTGATGGGGTCAGATCATGATGACTCACAGAAGGAAGGTGGCCTTGTAGATTTAAACTTTGCGAGTTTGGTGGCAGCATGTCATTTGCTTGAACAAGTACTTGAGATGATGCATGGGTTGCTGCAATTGAAAGGTGGATGGGTGGATGAACAGGGACTTGGGTGGGTGGAACTGGGACCTGGTTTGGTGGAGGTGGCATCTGACATACTGAAGTAGGAATCTGTCCTTGTGCAACAGTATGCTGGTCTGGAGGAAGAGGAGTCTGGACCCGAGGACCCGAGGACACCCGAGAAAAATGGCCTAGTTGTGACATGTTATGGGCAGGAGTTATCACAGTTTGAGGGTGAGAGACTGAAGGCTTTGTGGCCTGAGTGTAAGACTCGGTTAAAGATGTCACTGATTTGCTGACTGAGAATCTTTTGTCTGTGATTGTAAGTAGGGTTGGTAATAACTGACCAGAGGAGCAAGATTCCGTAATAGGGTTCTGGTTTTGAGGGAGAGGGGGCATAACCATTTTAGGGCCAAACTGTGGCATTGGAGCTGAATGCTGGATATTTTGAACAACTTGCTGGGATGGAGGTACACTAAGTTGGATGGTTGCCTGAAGGGACCCGTCCATTTGAACAGATGGGGCTGCTTGCTGGGCTCTAGGTGTTGACATCTGACCTAATCTGTTAGACAGGACTGTCGGGGCAGATACACTAACTGGAAGAAGTAGCTGGGTTGAATTAGCGTGCACCCCTGACAAAATTGACTTTTTAGCTGCTGAAGATATTTTTTGTCTTTCTGTATCATTCTGCAAAGATGAACATTCACTAACTCTAGACATACTTTCAGTCTGGGTGACACTGTTACTTGATGAGACCATTCTATAATTACAGGAAACAGTGTTCTCGGGTGATGACAAATTAGTGGATGGTATTTCTTTTTGGGTTCCATAGCTTCTGCTCATTGTTTGGATTGATGATGTGATCAAAACTGTGGACATGTAGAAAGATAAATGCAAAGCAGGGTCAGGTGGAAGAAATAGGAAAAACAGAAGCAGCAGTGGTAATGGCACAGAAAATGTTTTTGTGAAACACTGTGCAGTTTTATAGGAACTACCCTACCTTTTTCCATGGTGTTTTTAAAGGGCTCTTTACGAACCAATATTGGCTCAGCACCCTCTTGCTTCAGTAAGAAGTATCCTGGTGCATATTCATCACAGTCAGTCTCCTGGGGCTAAGGAATAAAATCAAATCACAAAAGTAAACCTCTAAAGTAATATCAGCTGCCAGTTTTTAGGTACATCAAACCCTGTATCCACACACATGTTCTCATTTCATCAGGTAAACATACAAGACAAATGCACATTGTAGTTATACAATTACTGACTATAGGTCTGCTGTATTTTTAGACAATTATACTATTTTTAAAAGGGGGGAATGGAGAAAAATGTCTCTAAAAATTTAGAAAAAGGTCCATCAAACAAAAAAGTAATCATTGTTCATGTTATGTCATGGCAAACTAGCAACTCCATTTCCCAGAATGCACCACAAACAACAAACATGGCCAACGACTACAACTCCCAGTGGAACACACAGACATTTCACCTTCTCCTGAGGACTAATCACACACCTGTTCCCAATCACACTGACAATCACACCACAATATATAAGAGACTGCGCATTCGCAATGTCTTTGTGAAGTTTTATGCTTACAGTGAGGGAAAAAAGTATTTGATCCCCTGCTGATTTTGTACGTTTGCCCAATAACAAAGAAATGATCAGTCTATAATTTTAATGGTAGATTTATTTGAACAGTGAGAGACAGAATAACAACAAAAAAA
>JAOUWY010000062.1:27148375-27159315 GCA_025728095.1 Prietella phreatophila | reverse complement strand
TCAAATCACAATTCTATATTAACGCATTTGTTGTAATACCTCATCGTTTCCATAGTAACCACTAATTCACAGCAACGCCACACCATTACACCACCTCCACCAGCCTGGACTGTTGACACCACTTGTGTTGGGTCCATGGATTCATGCTGTTGGTGCCACATTCTGACCCTACCACCTGTATGCCTCAGCAGAAATTGAGATTCATCAGATTAAGGTACATTTTTCAAGTCTTTCGAGTTTTGGTTTGTCTGGGTCCACTGCACAATGTTTCTGTCCACAGAACTGACATTCACTAGACGTTTTTTCTTTATTACACCATGCTGAGTAAACTCTAGAGCAGGGGTGTCCAATGTTATCCAGAAATGGGTGGTATGAATGCAAGTTTTCATTCCAGCTAAGCAGGAGCCATACCTGAGTCTATTGAAAGCCAAGCGCAACTAATTAATCAGGTGGAATCAGGTGTAGCTCCTGCTTATTGTGAATGAATCCTCACCCACACACTGGCCCTTTTGCAGATAAAGCCGGATAATTTTTAATAGTCCTTTGCAACCGTTGCTTGTCAATCTGTAGGAACATGATCCCCTCTAAGCCATGTCACACTGTTGGATCTCAGTCATTAATGCCAGACTGTACGACAGTCAAGACGCGAAAAACTGATGCATGCAAGAAAACTTGTACGGAGTAGGAGAAGCCACACTACTGTACATTACTGTGCCTCAAATCTTCTGACACTTCCAGAATTTAATCGGAGCCTAAATTTGATCACAACGACCGTTAATCGGGGAACACATCAAACTAGTGATCAAAGACGACAGATTTTGGCCTAGGATTATAGGAATCTTTTAGGATTCTCAAAATTGGTCTCAGTTCACCAAATTGTGGCCAGAACCACACAGTGTGAACCCGGTTCAAAATTGGACACCCCTGCTCTAAAGACCAGCAGTTTCTAAAATTCTCAGATCAGCCCGTCGGTCCCGTCTAGCACCAACAACCATGTCAAAATCACTGAGATCACATTTTTTCCCCATTCTGATGGTCGATGTGAAGACTGCCCAAATCCGCTGCCATGATCCTAAGCATTGCGCTGCTGCCACCCAACAATTACATGAAAGTGTAGGTGTACAGGTGTTCCTTCTAAAGTGTTCAGTGAGGTGTGTGGTGTTTTTTTTTGTTTGTTTTGTTTTTAAATATATAATGATTTAGTATTTTTGACCTCCAGGGTCCGGGGTTTGATTCCCACTGTGGCCATGTGTGGGGAGTTTGCATGTTCTCCCCGTGCCATGGGCGTTTCCTCCGGGTACTCCGGTTTCCTCCCCCAATCCAAAGACATGCACGGTAGACTGATTGGCATGTCCAAAGTGTCCGTAGTGTATGAATGGGTGTGTGATTGTTCCCTGCGATGGGCTGGCACCCTGTCCAGGGTGTACCCCGCCTTGTGTGCGATGCTCTCTGGGATAGGCTCCAGGTTCCCCGTGACCCTGAACAAGGAGTAAGCGGTAGAAGATGGATTTAGTATTTGAGCAAACAATTCTACACCCCTGATGTATGTTTATTGATCCTCCACACCAGCAGATGTCAGTACAAGGACAATATTCAAAACCTTCGATAAAAGACCTGCAGTTCACCGTCTCATTGCTGGATCATCTCCCTATGCATGTTGTAAGTTAAATGAACGGCTGAGTGATTCGCTCGCGGTTTCTGTTTGCTTTCGTGAACTTATCGTACGCCGACTTGATCAGCACGATGGTAAACGACTCGTAGCGCCGATATACGGAGAGCGGATATGCTCTAAGCTAAGCTGCTAACTTGTTGGCTAACGTTAGCATTCTGTGGTTGTCGAGAGAACACGAGCAGGGCTCGGGGTAATAACGCTGTTATGATAATACATTCACACCAGGACACCACAGACGTCTGAAATAAGTTGCTCAAAATGGAGAGCCGCACCGAGACGATGTGTGTGTTTATTTATTAATATCTCACAAACGTACAAGTTCAGGTAGTTATTTAGCGGTGGCGTCCAGAGGAGGATTCATTCAAGCGTGCACAAGGTGAAATCATTGGAAGGAAAACCTCTTAGGACTGTAGAGTCGGATGAAACTGAAATGTTGCAAAAAATATTTTTCACACAGCCATTTATTTCACAGTGATGAGACCAACACACTGTACTCCCGAGATCCTTTGCGCTGATGAAGGGGGCGGGGCGAGTTTACCCCTCAGTATAGGTCATGTACAAGTACGAGGCACATTAATAATATTATATTAATAATAATGTGCCTGTAATATAATATTACAGGTTGTACGAGTTAGTGCTGATATGAATACATAAACTAACAAACAAACTCTCTGATACAAGTTTCACGTTGTTATGGCTACCTCTGGTCACATAAAGGCAATAGCTTGTGCATTTGAGAGCGTTTGCATTTGTAAATGAGCCTACTTTACAAAATCAGTCCAAGTGAATAGAAACTACTTCTTAACCCCGTTCATGGTTTAACCTTGGAGACTTGTTCGCTTCTGAGATTTTCTGACCGGAAAAGAATATCTTCTGCGTCCCGTTTCGCCTCCTTATGCTATGTACTAAAACGACAGTGTGTACTCTTTTTTTGGGAAGGAGAAAGTACATACTTTGAGTGTGTAGTAAAAAAGACTATGGAAGTACTGGGACACTTGCAAGTACACGTCATGTAAGAGAACGTTGTTGCAGAGTTGCGTCCACTCGGTATGTTTACATGGACAACAATAATCCGATATTAACCCGATTAAAATGATACTCTGATTAAGGAACTAGCATGTAAACAGCGATTATTGATGAGCTTAATCCTACTAAAGTCATACTCAAAATAAACACAAATGGAATTAAGACGTGGAGTATTCCTGTTTTAGTCGCATTATGGAAGTGTATTACAGACATGAACACACCTTAATCACACTATTGTGGTGAGTTTTCACCGCATTTATGTGACAGGACACGTACGCACACAGCAGTGCTCAACTGTTTGATGGCAAACGAGAGCACGGCTGCGATCGAAACCGTGTACTTACCTACGATATAGTAGGTGAAATATAG
This sequence comes from Prietella phreatophila, assembly GCA_025728095.1. Taxonomy (NCBI): domain Eukaryota; kingdom Metazoa; phylum Chordata; class Actinopteri; order Siluriformes; family Ictaluridae; genus Prietella; species Prietella phreatophila. The sequence goes on along the minus strand of JAOUWY010000062.1, from coordinate 27,156,248 downwards.
GTATCTTGGCTACTATATCGTAGGTAAGTACACGGTTTGGGACGCAGCCCGTGGCTTCAATCAGTTGTCTATTTGCACGTACAGCATGACAAATAATTAACCGCACTTGAAGCTTTCGTAAAATAAAAAATGAAACACCCAAAACTGTATACGGTACCATAACGAAGACCAACTGTATGTTGATGCATGAAATTCTGGATGGACGGCGTGGCGTGGGGACATAATGACGTGTGCTGTTAATCGATCTATGTTCTATAACGTGTAAAACGGGAACATGAAAGGAATATTATAAAAGCAACTCGTGTAAACACCTTAATCACAATATTGTCTTATTCAGAATAATTTAATTTACAATTCCCTTGATGTATTTTTCCACATTTCATTTACACGCCTCTAAAACAAAGCATCAGGGCCTTTACGCTCGTTTGCCATGTTTTCAGGTTGAATTTGGCGAAGCAAACCGTCACAAAACTCCTACTCCGCCGCCGCCATGCAAGGAGTTGTAGGCAATATTGGGTGGAAAAGTGTCCACGCATCCAAACTCCGAAAATCTCCCAGAAATAGTAGATCATCTGTGTACCTTTTGGTACTCATTTCAACATACTATGATTTGGGACACACTAACTCTAATCTCGGGTGCTATTAAGGACGGACAGTAGGAGAATTGAACCGCAACAGTCATCTTCAGTTTCGAAGCATTAAAGTGCACTCGGTATAACGGCTCATTTCAGAGGAAAATCATTGATTCATTGAATCATTGTCATTTTTTTTTACCAATGTGCTTATATGAAACATTTCTTAAGACAAAGTAATTTAATCCAAGAAATGCAAATGAAGCTGTGCTAATGAGTAATTGGGACATAGACACAAGGAAACCATTATAGATGGTATAACTCACTTTTATTACATGTAAATATAACCAAGAAGAGAGTTTAAAGGAAGAAAAAAGCAGTGTGGGTGGGACAAACAATGTGGTCAATGATTGGTTGTTGGGAACTTTCAGGATCAATGATTGGTCCTTGGGAATAATGGTGATTGTTTGTTGGAAACATTCGTGGTGACTAGTAATTGGTCATTGGGAGCAATGGTCATGGGTGACTGGTCTTGGGAACAGCTGTGATCAGTAATTGGTCATTGTGAACATTTCCTAATTTGTAATTCACTTTGAATAAAAGCGTCTGCTAAATGAATAAATGTAAATGTGTACAATGCTGATCAGTGATTGGTCATTGTGAACATTGGTGATGGGTGATTGGTCAATGGGAACAGCTGTGATAAGTGATTGGTTATTGGGAACATCATGATGAGTAATTATATCTTGCTGACAATGGGGAACACTGATTGGTCATTGGGAATACTTGGGATCAGTAATTGGTCAATGGGAACAATGGTGATAATTTCTCGGTCACTGGGAACATAGGCTTGTGCAAGCACAACTTAGTAAGGCTTAGCACGTTAGTGGTCAGTCAGTTGAACCTGCTCTCTCAGCTGTGACTGTTGCTTTCAGCCCCTACAGATGGACACTTCATTGAGTCTTCACTGTGCAGTGTGTAGTCTTTGTAGGGAGTAAGCTGCTTTATAGTGGGTCATACTGTGCGGGTACAGCGCTATGCACAGATCCACTTCACACATTCGTGTACTCCTGGGGCAATGTATAGAAGTGAATTAATCTACACATACTTATTTAATCACGCATTACAGATAATTAGATAATTGACTGGAAGGTAGTTTGTCAGGAAAGATACTAATGAAGTTTGATTTAAACCTCAGATTCTGTTAGTGATAGCTGTTGGTCAGACTCAAATAGGTGTCATACATTATTGTTCAGAAATATATTGTTAGGGTTTGTTTTTTTTTTATGTAAAAGATACATTATAAACAAACAAGCTGTTTCAGTTTTTTTTTTTTTTTTTGTTTGAAAATGAAATGGTTTGTTAATAAACTGTTCATGCTGACAATATTGAAGCTAATGTGCTTACTCTACTGTTTAAATAGTAACTAAACACTCGTATGTTTTTTCTCAGGTCTTGTTCGTTGAATGCAAAATCTCCAGCCGGTTTCTGCTGAAGGTCTAGCACAGCAACGAGACGGAAAAATGTCTGACGCACTCGTCGTCACCTTCCAGTCCCAGCTCTCTATCGTCATGGAGACCATTCTCAAGTCAGCCATGATTGAGATCACCAGGCTGGTGGAGGACAGCTTCATGGAGGAAGTGGCACGTGGCAAGCAGGAGGTGGAACTGCTTCTGCGCAGGCTACAGTTTTCTGAGAGCAAATTGAAGGAGATGAGGGTACAATGTACAGACTGTGGAAGAGCCACCGCCAGTGGAGAGAGGACTATAGAGAAACCAGCAGAGACCCTCACAGGTTAGGAGTGTTCTAATGTGTAATAAGTGTTTTATTAGCACAGGGTCATATTCAGAGTTCAAGAATTAGGTTCATATCATATTTATAAGTTTAGAAGATATGTCCGTAGAATATGGGAAAGTTCTCCGTATCTAAATAAAATTTTCTGGCCGGCCTTTTCTCATTATCAAAATTGCACATGGCAAAGAGAGTCATCTCATTTCTCTGAGACACAAAAGCATGGATAATTTATATGATTATTAAGTTCATAATGTCGTATTTATTTGTTTGTATGTTTAGTATCACCCTGAAATAGCATTCCATTTATTTGCTTGAAACATGCATTTCAGGCTGAAATATTGTGCACACAACAACTGCTTTAGTACCACACAAGGGAACAAAAACACTTAAGTTCAAAGTGTGAAGTCTGTAGATAACTCTGAGGTCTTAATGCCAATTTCAGTTTTATCCTCTCACCTTTGAATGCAGGCCTAAAATGTTTCACTTATGATCTATTTACAACCAATAGCTTCATGAAACATTCACATTTGCTCTGTGACACAGATCGATATTTGTTTTCCTCTTCTAGGTGAAGATGCTCTATGCTTCAGGCTTAGCTTGAGGGAGCAGTCTGAAAAAAGGCCTCAGTTCAATGAAGTCTGGAGGTCTACAGAGAGTCTGGACTCCTACAGAACTAGAGAAACGCACAGTGATAAAGAGATAAATGTGCTTGAAAAAAGAGGGACTCAGGAATCCACATCTACTCCAGAAGTGCAACATCCTCAGTGCAACATCAATGTGGTCACAAGGACCCACGAGGCCTGTAGCAACCCCAAACCCAGAGACAGTCACTGCAAGACACCTGTCATGGACTTTACTCCAAGTAAAGACATCGACTTGGCCCAGTCTCGAACCGTTCCAAGTGCTTCGGACGAAGACGGGGCATGTGAGTTGGCACCGTCTCCATCGTATGCCTCTGTGAAATCTGAGCGCCATCCCGATCCGGTTGCTATTAAGGAAGAAGAGGAGATGTTCCCAGTGTGGGATTGCGGAGATGACTGCGCTCCTGCAGAAACAGACCAGAATCTCGCCGGACCCTGGAGTCGAGATGAAACACAGGTAGATAACTTTCCAAATCTAACTGCTCTCAACATGCCAGATCCATCATCACATTTAATGTCCTATTCAGTGAATTGTAACACAGAGGTATCACAAGGCATCAAGGCTGAGCCTAGTGAGGCAGTCACCACAGAGCTGGTTCACCTTGCTTTGGCTCCCATGCCTGAGGGATCCAGTTCATTTGACCATAATGAAAATGGACACTTGTTTGGTCCAGAAAGTCTTTTGAGTCATCCAGAGCTTTGTCTAGGTGAGAAACATTTCCTACCTTTCTCCCAAAGCGAACACGTTCCAGTTCCCACTGAAAAGCCACACTATGGAAAAGCGTTTGCTCAAGTGGCTCAGCTAAAGGTTCACATGCTAACACACCAAGCGAGCAAACCCCTGAAGTGTCCCCAATGTGCCAAAACATTCACTCGTGATTTTGAGCTGAAGGACCACCAGAAGCAGCACTCCAAAGAAAGGCCTCACGTCTGCCCAGACTGCGGCAAAGGCTTCACGCGCTTCAGCAACTTCAAGCAGCATCAGAACATCCACACGCGCGAGAAACTCTTCAACTGCACCCACTGCGGCATGAGGTTCAAAAGATCCACTCACTTGAGAATCCACCTCAGGAGACACAGCCGAGTGGGGAAAAGTTGTCCTTGCCGTCAGTGCGGGAAGACGTTTGTGTGCCTCAAGCAGCTGAAGGGCCATCTGCTGAAAGTGCACGGAATGGAGATGAACTGAATCGCACCTTCCAGTCCACAGATCTCCACATGCATGACCTGAACAATCCCTTCAGTCTTTCTGTCTGAGCTTGCCCATGCTTCAGTTTTATGTCTCAAAATGAGCAAGTACAGAAAACATAGAGTAGGTTCAGAATTCTGATGTAATAAAAAAAGGGTTTGTGGTTTAACACTTCCTTTCTGAATAAATAAAAATAGTTTCACGAAACACGCTAATGATAAACACATGAAAAGCCTGATGTTATTTGTATTCTGAAGAATTTCACTTTGAGTTTCACGCCTGGTTTGTCTTACTTCTTGTGAGCAGGGACTTTCACCACGAAAGTACACTCTTACAATTAGAAGAGCCAGAAGTGGTTCTTTAGCTATTTTTGAATCCAGGGAAAAATCCCTCTGCACAATTTTTAAAATGTGTACAATAGTTCATTAATTCATCTTCAGTAAGCTTCCGATCCAAATCCTGTCCGGAAAACACAGGGCATGAGGCAGGAATACACCCTGGATGGGATGCCAGTCCATCACAGCATGCACACACGCACGCACACACACACACACACACAGAGGGTGGCAATTTAGAGTTGTCACTCCACCTACTGGCATGTTTTTGGCAGACGAGAAGAAACTGAAGGTAACCCAGACGCACACCTGGAGAACGTGTGAGACCTCACACAGACAGTAACTTGAGTTCCTCAGCCAAGGAGCCTGGATCTGGGAGATGGCAACCCAGTGTGTGCAATAATATTTGACTATTGGAAGTATGAAGCTTATTGTTTATTCACTAATATATTAAAAATATTTTTATTTATAGACCTGCTTTTTTTGGTGGGGTCATTAAGGTATGGATTAAACCCACTGAATTCACGTGACCAGACTAATAAATCAATAATAAAAATAAAACTTTTTATAATGATAAGTTGTGATTTTCTCAGCTGTAACCCAAGTGTAAAAAGTCATGGCTCCACTGGCTGTGGACTTTCCCCAGACCCCACTTTAATACCCATGGCTTTAAAGGAATGGACCATAAAATAACCTTTTTATTTAATTCAAGACCCCTTAGGTCCATGAGTCTTTAAATCGCTGGTCACCAACCCTGTTGTTGGATATCTACCTTCCTGCAGGTTTCATCTCCAAACAAAATCTAACACACCTATTTTAGCTGATCTAGAACTTCTTACAGCAGTGATTAGATGGCCAGGTGGGAGCGATTTCGGTTGGAGCTCAATGAGTGTCTTCATAAAGGTAGATCTCCAGGAACAATGTTGCTGAACACTGCTTTAGACGTTTGTTGCTACAGTAAACTAAATGATGATAATTTTTCTGCCACAGATTTCATTCTTCATAATGCTACCATTTCAGATGGGATTTTCTTTTTCCCCATCCATTTTCCATGGCACCAACTGAAATAGTTCTTCTATGGCATTGCTCTAAAGACCCTTTTCCAACATCTTTATTTCGAATACTGTATCAGGTGTGAAATTATTCTACACATTGACCTCTATTCTGTTGAAAGATGCTTTTTAACCAAAGCAACTTTCTGAGGCATACAATCCAGCATGCAGCTGGTAGAAGAGCTGAGAGAAGAGATGGAAGTACTGCGATATGTGTTTCCACCAAGCAAACAAAAAACATGTGCGGGAGACGTACCTTAGAAGAACCGAGAGAATCACAGCTAATTACACCCACAGACACAGGACTCCTGCGTAGACATAAATCAGAGGCAGATTAGAGCTCAGGGTGCTCACAAGTGCTCTCAGAAGATAATCAAATTATTATTATTAATATAAATTGTCTGGAAGGTTACATGGGAATCTCCAGAGTGAAGATCATGATGAACTGTGTTGTGTTCCAGACACTTTACTGCAGAAACCCTTTTAACTGTTCATGTAATGCGTTCTTTCTTTCGTTTATTTGTTTGTTTGTTTATTTGTTTGAGGTGGGTTTTCATATCAATCTGAAGATTGAGCTAAATCCAGAGCTACACAATTAATGACCACTATTTTTGGCTTTTTCAATACAATCAACTGCTGAGCTTTGCTTAAAAAAAAACAAAAAACGATCTCATCGGTTAACATTAGTTAAGTCATAATATCAGGTGGTTTGTTTATTTATTTTTTGTTTAAAGATAATGTGTTGTCACTTCCTGTTTGGTTGCATGCTGTGCTGGCATATTTATGTATTCATGAATTTTGACGCGGATTGTGTTTCTGCTTTGCATTTATTTTTAAAAGAACAGTCGTCTTTTGAATTTAGGGATGTGACGGAAGATAAGATTGTACAGTATGACCGTTTTTGTTGTTGTTGATTTAAATGACAAACAAATCAATTGTAATAAAGCTATTTTGCTCCTAAATTGGCTGAATAACTGTGATAAATAAGCAGGATTTCAACCTGGAGTACAAGAACTGATTACGTTTGTAATGTAGTCGTTATCTTGTCACCCGAACGAACTCCATTAAGCACCGATGGTGTGTTTTGTGGAACTATACCAGAAGTAAACCGATTAAAAGGAACTTGAATGAACAGTTAAGACAAAGTGTACTTTAGACGAGGCTAACATTCTTCTACCAAAAAAAATCTGCTGTAGAATCTATACAAATGTGGTTAAGTCAAGATTACATATGCTAAAATATTTGAATACAGGCAAATGAATATACTTGTGCTTTCACTGGATATTTGATCTTGCTTTTTATTTACTTATTTTTACAGTGATACTCTTTCCACATCTATTTTATGAAAAGATGTTTTTATTTTATCCATGTTGAATGTCGTGCGATGTTTTTAAGCTCACCGGAGATTCTCCTTTCAACGAACAAAGAAAGCAGAGTGAAAGAGATGGTTGTAATAGTCTGTGCTTTGCACCTCAGCAACAGCAGGAGACACTAATGCTCTTCAGACATTCTAAACTCCATTCATTAGATTCCTGCAGTCTGTCATTTATCTGAGTTTTGCCTCCTCTCCTGTGTTCACCGTCTCACCAAGTGGCTGACCTTCATGTGAATAGAACTGAAATACAAATAAAAGTTTTTTCATCCTGTTGTTTGCCTCAGCTTCCTGCCTGGTCCATGTTCTTTAAGGATTGAAAGCACGGTTTCTGATCGATAATTACGGTTTTTCAGATTCAGTCACGACTCATGAGCAGGCTTTGAAGCATCATTTAAGAAGCACAACTTTTTGACGTTGATCAAAAGTGCCTGGATGTTGTTCCAGAATCGAATACTGACTCCGTTTTGTGCGTGTGTGTTGTAGACGACCCAAATGCATCCTGAAACCCCTCCAACAGACTTGGTGAAAATGTGCACCATAAACAGACAGAGAACATTCAGTGTAAGTGCTTGTTTCCATTACCTTTCAATTATTTTTGGTGTTTATATAAATAATAATCTAATTATTTTCCTCTCTCCTGTGACCAGGTGGTGGCCAGAGAGATCCTGACCCAGTTCCAGGTTTGGCAGCGGGCCTGCTACAGCAGAAACATTGAATGGGGCCCAATTACAGCAAAGGTTATACCCGTTATGTTTTCCGTTGAATATAATACAATGTGGGCGCACGGTGGCTTAGTGGTTAGCACGTTCGCCTCACACCTCCAGAGTCCGGGGTTCGATTCCCGCCGATGTGTGTGCGGAGTTTGCATGTTCTCCCCGTGCTACGGGGTTTCCTCCGGGTACTCCGGTTTCCTCCCCC
>JAOUWY010000062.1:27032641-27044304 GCA_025728095.1 Prietella phreatophila | reverse complement strand
CAGGCCTGATTACTGCAAACCATGTTCTATCATATCAACAGTTAAATAGAACTTTTTCCACAGTATGAAGTTGGTTAAAAGTCTTACCCAGTAACACACTGTGGAAAAACTGAAAGAGATTCCAGAAATGATGAGGAAGAAGACTGAAAGACATCAGTCTGGGAAGGGTTACAAAGCTATTTCAAAGGCTCTGGGACTCCAAAGGACCACGGTGAGAGTCTTTATCTACAAATGGAAAAACTCGGCACAGTAGTGAACCTTCCCAGAAGTTGTCGACCTTCAGAATTCCTCCAAGAGCACATCAGTGACTCATCCAGGAAGTCACAAAAGTCACACCTTTCTTGCATCAATAAACTTAAGTCATTGTTCATGACTCCACTATCAGAAAGACACTGGGCAAAAATCGTATCCATGGAAGAGTAATGAGTTGAAAACTACTGCTAATCCAAAAGAACATCAAGGCTCATCTGAATTTGGCCAAAGCACATCTTGATGATCCTCAAACGTTTTGGGAGAATGTTCTGTGGACTGAGGAGTCAGAAGTGGAACTGTTTGGAAGACAGGGGTCCCGTTACATCTGTCATGAACCAAACACAGAATTCTACAAAAAGATCATTATACTTATGGTCAAGCATGGTGGTGGAAGAGTGATGGTGTGAGGATGCGTTGCTGCTTCAGGGCCTGGGCAACGTGCAGTAATTGAGGGAAACATGAATTCTGCTCTCTACCAGAAAATCCTAAAGGAGAATATCCGGTCTTCAGTCTGTAGGAGTAAGTCCTAGTCCTAGAAGTAATTGAAAGACTGATCTCCAGTTATCAGAAGCATTTGGTTGCAGTTATTGCTGCTAAAGGTGGTGCACACAGATTTTAATTTTAAGGGGGCAATTAGTTTTTCACATTGGTAAGTGTTGGCAAAAATTTTTTTGCTTCAATAAAATAAACAAATAAATAAATAAAAACTGTATCGTGTGTTCACTCAGGTTGCCTGTGTTTTATGTTGTATTTCATTTGAAAACTATTTAGTATGAGATATACACAAAAACAGAAGCACTATGTCTGAGAGTGGGTGGGTGTGTGTGTGAGAGAGAGAGAGAGAGAGAGAGAGAGTTACCGCTTTCCCATCAGAGCCGAAGAGCACAAGGCCAGAGCTGGTGATGAGTCCGGGCTGAGAAGCATCCTCTACATCCAGAGGCTGACCTGAAGGAACTGGACCACTCAGCATCGATGACCCGTACAGCGTCACTGGCTACACAACACACACATACACACTATATGAATACCTAAAATATATCTCATTAAACGTGTATAGAGATATTACAAAGAAGAATAAAGTAAGGAAGGAAGTATCAGTGATCGTCTGCACCTCTGGTGATCGTCTGCACCTCTGTATTACGGTACAGTAGCTCGTACGTATTTAAACTCCCTAAAAAGGCTAGCATGACTCGTCAGCTGTGCTAGTATGAATGCAGGGTTTGCCTAATAAGTGTGGTAAACATATTACACACGTGGTAGCAGGAACGTTTACTTAACTGCACTGCTACAAATGCTACTAGTCATTGTTCTGCTAGCTGGTGAATGGAGGTTGCGATGCTACAATACAGATTGCAGACAGATGTTGGTGATAAAGATCATTTCTAATCTGATGGGTTTTCCCAGACTGCTACGGTGGATGTGAGTGTGTTCATAAATTTACATACGCCTTGCAGAATCTACAAAACGTTGATAATAATTTTTTAAAAATAAGAGGGACACACCTCTCCATCAATGACGGCCCAGGCTCCAGGAACTTTATCATGGCCACGAATCCAGTTATGAATAACATTAGCAGGCTGAGCCATGTTCACCTATAGAATGAGAGAGAGAGAAAAGGGGGGAGGGGTTAAACGAGTAGAAAATGACCCTCTGCACCTGTTACTTATTTTAGTCTCTAGTAACAGAAGTATTACGGTGGCAGCTGGCAGCAGAGCAACATTCCAGGCATAGACTTCTGAACTACAGGAACCCTGAGTGATATTTCCAACCCTCTGCTTTACTCATTTACACCCCCACCCCCCCCCAAACTCGCAGTTCCTACTTGGAATACAACACCAAGTTGGATTATGCTGAGAGATGAGCTATACTGCATGCTTAAGGATCTACCTTCCATAACCTGGAGTGGGCTTACTGATTATGCAGCGTGTATGAATTTGCTCAGATGGCAAATGGCAAGAGAATTTCCAGGCTCATTATCCATCTCGCAACTCCAGCCCTGTCTTACCCAAAGCTTCTTTTACCCAGACACTCAACATAGCGAGGCTCTTAAGGTCTCCAGGTTTATGTTGCTTGGTAATCAGGCATAAATAAACAAACAAATATTGGTACAATTCACTGGCCAAGAGCAATATTTCCAACCATAAAGGCCTCTCTCTGGGGCTTTATCTACCCACTCTCAAAGCTGTAAATGTTTCCGACTGCACTGTGCATAAATTCACAGCTTAAATCCTGATGCAGGAGAACTAACGCAATCATGTTTTTTCCCCAAGCGAAGAAAAACGAAAGGTGTTGAGGTGGTAATAACTGCACGTCCACAGCTTTGTATAGGCGTTGTCATAAAGTGACAACTTTGCTACGTGTTTGTTTGTATTCCGAGTAAATTGGATTTAATATCTTGGGTAATGACAGGGGAGCAATATCCCCACTGAACACACTGGGAATGAAGTTTTAAGCATTTAAGCTGTATACTCAGTAGGTTTACGCCAATATCTAATATTTAAACAAAAACTATATTTACAGTAGATAAGGAATAAAGCACAACATGGCTTAAATGATGAAGAGTAAATGTGTGCCAGTTAGTTTGAATATAATTCTGGAGTAAAACATGATGGGGAGTGCTGTTATAGGTAAATAATTAACACTGGCGTGGTGTGAAGCAGCCTGACAGAGTTACCTCTACTAACCCACTGTTGTTTATTTTTCTATAAAAACACACCCCCAAGTGTTTATTCCTCTTATACCACAGCAGTTGTCCAAGGATTATGATTTTACTTTAATGAACAGCATACTATATTTTGAATCGGTTATAGATGCCTTTAATGTAGTGGAACGACTATAAATAAATTCCTGTTGTCTCTTGCATTCTAGCTGCGATAAACACTAAGCATTCCCTCCCCAGCATCCATTTTTTTTCTGTCTGTAAACTGAAAGTCCTCTGTCCTGAAGACTTTTCGGTCATGGAAAACCTGCTGACTATTATAAGGCACTGACACTGGAGACTCCTTCTGTATTTAACTGGAGACTCCTTCAGTTTAACTGTTCAGTGATTAAAAAAACCAAATCGGTTAATTATTAGTCTTAGATTACGTGGAGTATCCGCGTACAAGTCCCTGTGTATGAGCTGTTACTATGACCTGTGTATGAGCTGTTACTATAGAAATAAAAGCCTATTAGAACAACTGGAGTAATATTAACCTATCGTTCACGTTACAGCCAGAACTACTGTCCAAGGTACTGTAGTAGTAGCTACTAGAAGATTAATAAACACTTTCTGACCAGTCCAATTTGAGAACTCAACAGCATGATTTATATATAAGATAAATAAATAACAGTTACTATCAATTGTAATAAAACTGTGTTTTGCTGTATTGGGTGCAATAACGTGTTGAAATTAAACTGCATCATTTATGGTCAAATTATTTTGTTGTATTGTTTTTGTTTGCTACTACTACCACTACTTCTACTACTACCACTACTACAGCTATTACTGCCACCACCACTACTACACCTACTATTACCGCCACCACTACAACAACTATTACTACTACCGCCACCACCACTATAACTATAACTACTACTACTTCCACCACTACAACTACTACTACCGCCACCATTACAACTACTACTTCTAACCCCACCACTACTACAAATATTACTACTACTACTACTATAACTAATATTACCTTCAACCCCACCACCACAACTACTACCACCCCACTATTACAACTACTTCCACCACTACAACTACTACTACGGCCACCACAACTACAACTACTACTATTTCCAACCCCACCACCACTACAACTACTATTACTTCCAACCCCACCACCACTACAACTACCACACAATTACTACTAACACCTTCAACCCCACCACCACTACAGCTACTACCACCACCCCACTACTACCACCACCACCACCTCCGCCACCACTACTACTACATAAACTTCTATTACTACTACTACTAATACTATCACCACCACCTTTACTAGAACTAACAATAATAATCATGCTTTAGTAAAAAGATATTACTATATTATTATTAAATCAATTATTTGGCTTCCGACTAATCAGAATCCAGAATTCAAGAGTCTTTTTAAAATTGCCAATAAGAATTCCACATGGCGATAATCACGGCTACTTTTGAAACCAACTTTAAATCTTGAGTGCTTCTTGTAATCTTTGTTTTTAAATCTGTTTTCTAACCACAGTGATATTTTCTTGAGTGTTTAAGGTGTGGTAGTGTGCCCACTCAAGGTCACTGGTCTGTCTGACCCGACATCATTAAAGCATGTCAATCAAACCACAGTGGTTAGGGTCATGCTTTGATTTCTGATTTCAGCTCTGTGTTATCTCATTAAGTTTGTATCCAGAGTGATGGTTATTTCAGTCTGAAATAATGTATATATGTGTAGGGGCACTCTCTTTATTTAACAGTGCTTTAAGTTTGGCTTTAGGTTTCATCTCTCTGATGGAATCTTGAGCTTTAATGAAAGATCATGATCAGACAAATTAGCTAATTACGATGCTCATAATAAATACCAGGCTTCTGTTAGGAGAGACAAATTAATCAAATTCTACCATATGTCTCACGGACTTGATTGCTATTACAGCTACTACCAATTAACCAATGGTAGAGACAGCTGTTGTTCCTGACACTGAAATGGAAATTTGCCATATGTGTGGGCCTGGGAAAACCTTTCACATGGCAAAATCTTTTTTACATTTACTCTATGAAGTTCTGGAATCTACAGCTTTTCCTCAATAGAGAAGTGTTTCTCTTTTGAATGTGTCTCAACCACAAGTAAATGTCTAGTGTCTAGTAAATGCCTTTTATAATCCATGACCAAAAGGGTCATTCTACTTCAATTCCGCTTGAAGCGTTTTTTCATTGTCTTAAAGCAACTGTTAGATATTGTTTTATTTTACATTAAATTTAATATTCAACAAATCCTAAATATGACCATGAAATCTGTCAGACTTTATCCATCCATCCATTTTCCAATCCACTTGACCTACACAGGGTCATGGGGGAGCGTGGAGCCAGGGGAATCTAAGGGAACACGGGGAACAAGGCGGGGGACACCATGGGTGGGGTGCCAACCTGTGACAATCGCACACATTCACACAGTACGGACAATTTGGAAATTCCAATCAGCCTACAATGCATGTCTTTGGACTGGGAGAGGAAACCGGAGTACCCGGAAGCAGGATTTGAGCTCCCAAGTCTAGAGGTGCAAGGCACCCTCTGTCCTATCCAATTAAAAAATCATTTCATGTTTAGTAATAACAGAAGTTATTTTATATAAAAAGGGCCATGCTGTTATAGGAAAATAATCTAACGTTGGGTGGTGTGATGTGGCCTGGTGCAAAGTGAAGTCTCTATTACCGCCCCAAGGTGCATTCTTTCTTCATACCACAGCAATTTGTCAACAGTTGCAGTTTAAAAAAAATATTATTATTCATGTATGACACTTCATGCTTTTAACCGTTGATGGCTGTTAACTGTGTTGTGGAAGTTAGTTCCTGTTATAACTTACATTAGCACATATGACTAGTCATTCCCTCACCAGACTTTTTTTGACCTTTTTGTAAGGTCAATACATGGGATTTAATTCTAAATTTACAATGGCAAATGAGTTATCACTCTGAACATCATTCACACATCAGTTGCATAATTAGGAAATACTAGATAAACATAACACAAGGAGATGGAATGTTCTGGAGATGGAAGTTCAGTTCGCGCCAATGGCGTCAACCGTATGTCTAAACCACCGACAAGTCTATTTCTTCTACTAATTTGTATTCCCTAAATAACCTAAAAATATAGTTCAAACTTGAAGGAAGTTATTGAAGAAAAACATTTGACCTTGCTGGGAGTTTGACCCTTTTTGGGTTGATACAAATATCTAATCAGTTTATATGCTGTTTATGATAACACCATATAAATTCTTCAAGCATTCAAGCACTCGTCTTGAGAGGTCCTGCTTACGAGAATCTTAGACTGATGGACAACCAGTAAGCGTAATACCTCCACCATTCCACTAAGAGTCCGAGGCATAATAACATGGCAACCAGAACAGTCTTGCTGGTTTAAATTTTTGGTTTCCTTTTAACTTTTAGATGAAATTCTTGTTTTCGTGTATCATGTTTAAAAGTTTCAATGTTTAATATCATTGCCAATGACCATGAAATTGCGGTCGCATCTCCAGTAAACGTAATATTTAACTAGCTGAATACACAAGCATGCAATAAAAGGCAACAACAGCGAACATCCTACCCTCACCACATTCCTCCCATACACTCATATTGCACAAAATCTTTATTGCGCATACTGTAGTTATTGCTTATAATGTAGTTATGGCACAAATTCTTAGTTATCGCACATGATGTATTGTTAATGTTGCACAGATTCTTCCTCATTGCACAGATTGTAGTTAGTGATATTCCCTGTGGTTACAGCACCAAGTCGTTAATATCCATAAGTGGTCTGTGTCATCACTTTGAGGCACTGTTATGTTAGTGCACTGTTCATGATGATGACTGCCTTGGAAAAGAAAGAGGAGATTGAATATATGATGAGCTGTGTTTGTCAAGGACTTGATAATACTGGATTCTCTTCTCAAACTGGTAATTGTTACCGGAGATGTCTTATGTTAGTGACGTTTTAGCCAAATTTGGTTTGGACACTTCTACAAATCCACAGAGGACCAGGTCATTTAGAGCAGGAGTTCTAACTCCTGTAACTGTAAACTACACTCCAGAAAACGTCTTTGGTAAAGATTTATGGCATGAACTTTTTCGTTTTAAATTTGTCAAGGAACATTTCTCTATTTCTTAGACCACATTCGGTCTTCGTTAACTTTGGTGCATGGACGCCTAAATATAATAACCGTGTAAATGTGGGTTGTGGTTTCCTCTACTGTAACAAAATACATTTAAAAATCACACTCCTGTTGGTTATGCTTCATGGAGCTTCATGCTTCCACTTCAGGAATCACGATTTAGAGCATTACCTTCAGTTTTATTTATTTACTGCCGACATATGAGCTTTACCTCAGAACACACAGCCATCTGATTACACTCTCGAAAGCCTGTATGCTAAAGTTCTTTGTGTGTGTGTGTGTGTGTGTGTGTGTGTGTGTGTGTGTGTGTGTGTGTGTGTGTGTTTGTTTTCCAGGGAAGGTTAGGTGGCAGGACTTTGATCAGGACCTGTATGTAGGGGCGACAGTGGTGAAGCCGGGACAGGATCCCTATGCCCGAAACAAGTTCAACCAGGTGGAGAGTGACAAACTGCGAATGGACCGCGGTGTCCCAGACACCAGGCATGACCAGTGAGTCCCTCCTCTCTTGTGTCACATTTCCATTCATTAATTTATGATTCCGACACCTTCATCCAAAAAACACTTACCAGTGAGGCAGAATACAGTTTAAGCATGTGGATGTTAAAGTTATACTGAAAAAGATATATAAATTTTTTTTAAATTAAGTAAACGATGATGTAAGTCACATGCATCAGTGCTTGAGTCTGCATTCACACCAGGTCGGAATTACCACTAACCCCGGATGTTCTTCATGGAGCTGTTTGTGTCCTCGGACGCCTAAATTAATCAGTGTATGATGATTATGCGAACTGCAAAATACAGAACTACAACATTAAATCACATTTTTATAGGATTGCTAAATATTACAGTGGTCAGGTGGTACAAGTCGGAGCACTCAGAATTCCTAGTTTATAGGTTATAATTACGATCTACAAAGACTACAAGTGAATGGCTTTTACAAGTCTTAATCATGTAATTTCAGTAATTACAACACAGCATGAATGCAGCTACAGCTAGATCGTGCTGTTTGTACAGGTGAAGAATGATGAATGAATGAATGAATGAACAACATACATTTTAATTAAATGGCAGATCTCTCCATCATGCTGCTGTTTTGAAGCTCTTTGTGAACCTGGCATGCAGTTTTGGGTATTGTGCTCTTGTCGCCCTAATCATTTTCACATCTTCATGACTTTTGCATGACCGTTGTGGAAGGAAACACAGATTCATGCAGTTTCTCGTGCTGACTTTTTGGTAATTCATTAAAAATGGTGAAACGTTAGACTAGGAGCTGGTGTCCTAGTTGTTCTGCCTAAATAGTGATTCAAATGCTGTCTGATCAACCAAAAGCAAACGCTTCATCATACACTCAGATTTGTTTTGAAGCATGATTTTTTTTTGACATTTTTGGGTGATCCACAAAAACCATCCACCATTTTTAGCTCCAGTCTTGTGCAGGAATAGTTCACACCATTACACCCGATCCTGGGTCACTATGTATAGTGTAATGAAGTGATGGCATTGATAAGTTTGTCTAAGTAGTACTATTTGAGATTCGGCTAGTGATAGAAGCCTGTTTGGAAAAAGCTGATTACATTTCTCCTAATATCACTTCATTTTAAGTCAGTAAATTGATGCATAATTTCCAAATGATGTGGAAACAGTGTCGCAGTATGTGAAGGAAATGCATTCTGACAGACTTGAACAAGCTACAATACGGACTCAATATTCTGAACATTCATCTGTGCTTGTTTTTAGCCTTTGAATATTTAAATCGAGTGAAAGTCATTTTCTATAACAGCAGCTCTGATTGATAATTCTGGCTGTAATTTAAAGCACAGGTTTATTTTGTGCTTGATGTAATACGTTATGGTTTGTATAGCTAGAAATAATTCACAGGGATGTTTCACATAATCTACTGCTAATAATGAACAGATTTAAAAAGCATGTTATTTAACAAAGCAAAATGTTTGTTGATATGGCAATGTTTTCTGTAGGGAGATGTGTAACATTTCTTGGAGGAGCCAAGTCGGTAGGTAGGTTTTCCTCCATAGGAGAGTCTTCATGACGGAAGAGTTCCTCTGTAATATGACGAGCTGCAGGGTTTAAATAAAAGTAACTATGATGTCTCGTTTTATTAATAATGATAATCGTTGGCAGGTAGTGTACGAGGAGTAAAACACTTGCTGTTATTGGAAATTAATCAACTTCAGAACGACTCTCTTCCACTTCAACACATTGTTGATCGTTTAGTACGTTTACACGGACAACAGTAATCCGATATTAACCCGATTAAGACGATACTCTGATTAAGAAACTAGCATGTAAACAACGATTATTGATGAGCTTAATCCGACTAAAGTCATACTCGTAGTAAACACAAATGGAATTAAGACATGTGGAGTACTCCTATTTTAGTCACATTAATCACACTATTAACGTCGTGTGACAGTTTTTACCGCATTTTGCGACAGGGCACTTACACACGCGGCAGCGCTCAACCGCTTGACGGCAAACGCTGCTGGTGAAATACATGTATCTCGGCTACTATATAGTAGGTAAGTATGCTGTTTTGGAGACAGTCAGTGGGTTCAACCAGTCGTTAATTGCACGTACAACATGACAAATAATGAACTGCGCTTGAAGCTTTCGTAAAATTAAAAATGGAACCCAAAACTGTACACGGCACCATAACGAAGACCAACTGTATGTCGATACGTGAAATTCTGGAGGGAACGTCGTGGCGCGGTGAAGTAATGACGTGTGCTGTTAATCGATCTATGTTCTATAATGTAAAACGGGACCATGAAACGAGTATTCTAAATGCGACTCATGTAAACACCTTAATCACAATATTGTCTTATTCAGAATAAGGTCAATAATTAGATTACTGCTGTCCATGTAAACATAGTCATTGATTTAATGTCTTATTAGAGCATTCCCCCAAGCATTTTGCTCCTTTTCATTATGCTACAATAATAATGTATGCTATAGAAATAAAAGTAGTTATTAGTTTTTGATAACATTTTTGGCCCAGTGAAATGAAGTCAATTAATCCCAACCCTACTGCATTTGTGATTGTCTTTATTTCATTGTTGTGTGTTGAGTATTGTTCAGCACTTAAGTACTGAGTGACATGGAACGCATGCAGAGTAATTTAAGCATTCTCCAGGGTGTGCTTCTCTCGTTCCTCACTGCCGCTATGCAGCATTGAGAGACGTGTTCCTGCTTTTGTGCCACGTGTCGTGCGTCTAATGTGCACTACACCCACTCCGCACTATGATTAGCAAAAGCCACGTCATTAGACCAGGAGATGATTATGTGGCATCCTGGTGGGAAAGAAAATAATCATATTCTTTCCATCTAATCACCATTATTGTCTTTCAACATCTCTGCTTCATCTGCATATTTCTCGGAGACTGGGAAGGTCTTGGTGATTTAACATCAGGTCTATTCACAGCTTTTCATTTCGCTGTGCCAGTGTATTATTGTGCCAGATTTGATCTGTTCCCAGTGTTACACATCATATATATTTTTTGTGAAAGCTGTATCTGTTTAAAATGCACCTATCTAGAGCTTACATTATGGTAAGACAAAAAAATAGCAGCCTGTCTGTTTTATTCTGCGCATTAGAGCGGTTTACTGAAAGCCACCATAGAACAGAAATGTTTTTATTTTAATGCAGCTGGGCCTTTTATTTGTTATTTTTTTTAATACAAGAAGACATGATGGAGGCAGACAGTAAGGCAGTTAGGCGAGGTGTCCAATATACAGAGCTTATTTAATCTGTTCCATGACCGTGAAAATCAAGGACATAAAATGTCTCTCTAATCGAGTCTAATGGAAAAGGTAATGGAGGTTGGTAGAATGGCTCTCTGTTAAACTGAAAGTTGGCCCGTCGTTGCTGTCTGTTAGGGCAGAACTGGGCAGTAAGCGCTGTCCTCCAAGCACGCGCACGCACACACACACACACACACACACACGCATGCACGCACACACAGCTGTCCTCCGGTATTGCATTAGCAGCAGCTCAGAAACTTTGACAGTTTGTCAGATGAGAAGTGAGTGTGAGCACTCACCGTTCCAGAATAGTAGATATCCTGTTATATGAGCACTACATACTGGGTGGAAATTAACAACGGATAATATCTGGTGTAATTAAAAAAAATAAAACCTCAGACATTACTTATTAAAAAAGTGGCCTCAGTAGGTTTGAAAACTGCTTTACTTAAAGAAAATGTTCAGGCTACTGAAATTTTTATGTTTTAATGTTTTAGTGCATTATAACCTGCACGTGGTGAGAATATTAATCCTGTACATGTGCTGGCAATGTACATGTTGGGTCTGTTATCTTTGCCATTGCATCATAATGGACATTTGTCTACAGTCTAATCCTTTTATGCCTTTTTAAGGTGTAGTTAATGTATAGATTATAGGGGCAGGTGGTAGAGCGGGTTGTCCACTAATCGTAGGGTTGGCGGTTCGATTACTGGCCCGGATGACTCCACATTCCGAAGTGTCCTTGGGCAAGACACTGAACCCCAAGTTGCTCCCGATGGCAAGTTAGTGCCTTGCATGGCAGCTCTG
>JAOUWY010000062.1:26964636-26975723 GCA_025728095.1 Prietella phreatophila | reverse complement strand
CTTCAAGAGCGAATAAAGCAGTGACCTGCGCTTACTCCCGTGTCCAGTCTGACTCCGTCTACACACCGGTCACGTATCGCAACAGCTGCTAAGAAAAATGTTCAACATGCAATCAGATTTTTACTGTGGATAACAGTGGAGTTGAGTTTTGAAGTACTGATAATATTGTGTATTGTGACATTTCTTTGGTGATATTTATAATCATATTACTGTGCTGACCTGCTGATTTGCAGCAGGAGGATATTGTATACTGGGCAACAGTGAGAAGTTTCAGGTAAAAAAAAAAGGAAAATACAACAAACATGTTCACAATTGCTATTAATAAACCTACACAACACGTTTACAACTACCCAGGTTCTCTGTGGCATGTGGAGATGTATGAGTAGATTTAATGCAGGTTTAGTATGAGTTTATTTCCGCAGCTGATCTTTCCCACCACTCCCCCACATCATACTGAGATTTTTTCATCTTTCCAGCATGGCTAGAACACAATTATTCTCAATATATGTGCATGATAAAACATTCTTCCACTGAAAATTCAAGATCACGGTCAAGATCACAAATAGAGAGTTGCCTCTCTCTATTTATACATTTCCAGAAAGTCAGCACTAATTGAAAACTGTAAGAGTTGAGAAACAGATGCTGGATTAGAACAGAAAGTGCTGACAAACTGAGATCGAACCAAGATTATGTTGCAAGTCTAACAAATGTGAACACTTCCCATTGCACAGCCAATTATAATAAGCACATAGCAAACTGTGAGAAGCAGAAGCAAAAAGGAATGACTGTACGTGGATGAGAGTTGCAGTACTCACCCTGATTCTCAAACTCCTGGTACAGGCTGAGACTGGTGATGCTGGGCCCGGTGAAAATGATGGCGTTACGTCCAGACAGGTTCTGACAGAGCTGCCTGGCCACCAGGCTGTGGAGCTGCGGTTTGTTTTTCAGTGTATCAAGTCCATCTGAACCAGAGCCCTCCTTCAGATGTACATAAATCTGCACAAAGGGGGTCATTATATACAAGCACTGTCACAACTAACTCTTTGAATTCTAATCAATTTTCCATGATGTTTCTATTACTCAAAGTCAGAAATGCTGCATTCAGTCCCATAATTGGAAAATTGCTGTAGTGTAAGAGGAATAAAACACTTTGGGACATGCTTTTATAGGAAAATAATCAACTTCAAGTTGTAACAGTAACTCCACTCTATGTCAGGTCACATCATCACTCAGTCATTGATTATTTTCCTATAACAGCACATTAAAAATGTCATTTGCTCAATTAAATGAAATATTAAAATATATATTGGTTCCATTTTTCAACAGTGAAGTCAATCAGCTTGATTTTTTATTTTTTATTTCTGGACACATTTCTTTTGACTTTTGCACAAGTTTGCACAACTACAGTCAAATTATTATTTGGGTCAACTAAAATATTTAGGCAAGATTCTCAAATCAAAACAAAGACAAGAAAATTTCTCCTAGCATCTCTGATTATTAGGTGCTCACAAATTGAAAAAAAAAGATAGGATACAAACATATAAACTGAGTAACTAGCGTTTTATTCCCTTCATTCTAGCTGATATAAATACATATATATTTCTCCAATAAGATTTAGATTGTTTTTCCAATAGACTAAAAACAACTCGGAGTTCACTTTTACCTACCTTTACCTTCATTTTTAGTTATAGTTTCACATTTTGCATTTTCTGTTTGTAATTTTTCGAGTATTTAACATAAACCAATATCTTGAACTTTAACTAACCAAAACATTAACATAAGCTGACTCAAGTGGTTGGAGAATATATGGAGAAATGTTTTTTCACCATGAGTGTAGTTCCTATGACATATTATAACTTTACAATTGTGTTGTGATTGTATTTAGCATTCTAATTTCATGCATGTAATAGTGAAACAAAACATTCTGGCTGTACCAGTATGATTCTGGCTAACCTGACAGATGAAGCCAGTGGAGCTGCACTGTCGCACCCACAGGCTGAACTTCCTCTTCTTCCTCTTGCGCAGCTCCCTCTCTGTGCATGTAGTGATGAACACAGGATCCTCATCGATCAGAGGTTCATGCAGAACCTGAGATACAGCACACCATCACACTGAGAGCTGAAAGGTGAACTTAATTTCATTTATTTTCATGGGACAAACTGGTCGATGGACACTTTCATCATCAAGGTGTGCAATTTGGACTTACTATCCATAACTGAAACGAGGCAGTAGGATTAAACTATAGAGCGAATCAGTAGGAGTCTGTTCATATATAGTAGATGAAATGATGAGCTGGCTCTCTGCTATGCCTGGGAAGTCATCAAGGATGATCTGGCACAGCCTGTGCTGCCAAGGCAATGTTACCATGGAAGTGAAAAAAAAAGCCATTGAGCAGATGGTGTTTCATTTACTCATAACAGACGAGTGTTCAAGGTTGTGTCTCTCGACTCTGTGACACTAGGGAACTCAACGACACCAGTGAAGGATAATTTAAAGCAAAGACGGCAGTTAACATGACTCATCCATCTCTTGGCTGTTTAACTGGAACTTGTAAGTAAAGACTGAGATGTAAAAACTCAAGACTGAAAAACACTGAACCCATGATTCAGAGAAGAGTAAATTATCCACACATCTGCTCTTTTAGATCAAATTACTCAGTCTCATAGAGGGGTTATCAGAATCAAATCAGCTCAGGTGGAAATGTTCAGAATGCAGGGCTTATTATAGTAATTATAGCATGGTATAATTAATATATGGAACCCAGTTTCCTCTCAGTGTAGATAAACAAAGTAAAATGCAACTAAGTAGGATACAAATGTATTGTTTTGCATAAAATTACCTGCCAATTTTTCATCCAACATTTCAAGTTTGTGTCTACAAACGTTTGACCACGTAGCGCATCTGAATCTGATTTGGCTTGGTTTTCAAATCATACTATTGTTTGTACAGATAACTTTAACTGTATTTAATGTTTGGAGTTGGGGAAATGTTAATGTTTTAATGCACACTGTGGCAGAAAATATTCCAATGGACCCTTGATCCATCTTTATCCAATTTCTTTGTGAACTGTTAAATATTTGTGCATGTGCTATCTTTGGATTCATAGGAAGTGTAAATTGAATTGGCCTAACTGGCAATGACGTGTTCACTGTGTCAGCTCAGTCCACTTGTTTATCAGAAAAATGAATAACTGATCCACCCTATCGGAATAACTAATTTCATTGGGTGCATTGATGGTTATGACCAGCCATGCAATGACGAGCCAGGACACTGCTTCAAATATGAATGGGTCTGTGTGTAACATTCAACATTACCTAAATTCTGCCCCTCCAATAAAACAAAAAGTCAATCACATTGGTGCTAAAGATGTTAAGAAGACATATGTCCAATCAGATGCCAACACTGATGCAAGTGCAGATACGTACAGAGTGTTTTGTTTCATAAATGATGGAGAAATGTGATTGTGCAATAGCTGGAGAAACTTGAAAAAATACTGCATTTTGTATGTTTTTTTGCCATATTTGTCAGATTTCAATCTTGTCTTCAGTACGTTATCTTGTTGTTTCATTTCTGGTATACAAGTCTTTCCTCATTCAAGTAGACAGGAGCCTGGTCTTGTATAGCTGAAAATATCTGCCCAGGGGAGCAGTAAAGATGGCTGCTGAGTGACTTTACCAGGTCTAGCTTTTGTTATGATTTTTTTCCCCAGGGGGGAAAAACACTGGGTGTTGAACTCATGTCAGTCATGTCATAGACACACCCCCAAAGTCCCTTCACTCCTCAAACATGGTCGGAATTCAATGTTTCAACATTCAACTTCGACAGACACTATTTTTGGTTAGGGGGAAAAGCACAATCTGTTGCAAAATAAAGTAATGAAGACAAACGTAATAATATAAGTAAATCTGGAAGCAGCTTCTTTTCAATATGTTGAAACCTGCTGACCTCAAAGGGGGATGAAGTTACCCATCACAACTTCAAACGGGTACTGCAAAAAGTTATGTTACAAACAATCAATTAATACTTTATTTGTTTCTTTTTTTATTGTCTGCAATTGTGTACTTGTCTGTCTGTCTATCTGTCTATCTATCTATCTATCTATCTATCTATCCATCCATCCATCCATCGATCTCAGTAATATGGTCAGCATTTTGCAAGTTTATAGCTAACTTTGTTCTAACCATAGCAGCATGAGATGAACAATGCAGGTCAAGTAGATTCCTAACCTGTACATAATCTATCAACTAGTCATTCTAAGCCATTGTTGTATAATCAATTAAGTAAAATCTTCTGTCGCAGCTGTATTTTGAGTGTTTACAGCTAAATTTGTTATAACTGATTAAGGGGAATTAGATGATGGTACCTTAGGTAGCTACTGAACTAGCACATGGCTACCGTTGATACTCAGAGGTGGGGTTTTATGCTGACAGGAGGGCTCAAAGAGTAAACAAATCATAAACATTTTTGTTTTGTAGACCTGAAGTCCAAACTGGGCAAGACAGAGTGACATACTTTTGCTCTTTGATGTAGAGATGAAACTGTAGTAAATTATTTTAAAAAAAGTCAAGCCCTCACATGTATAATCCCAGCTTGGGTATACATCCAAACATCAGATCTGACAAGTGACAGGCCATCTTCCCTGCACTGTGCATAGAACCTGGGGAAAACTCCTTTATTCTGTTCTCTTTCTCTCAAACTCTCCTTTACTCGCTGTGAGAAGATGGCCTCAGTTCGTGTCACCAGAAAATGACAAGCTGTGTGGAAAATTTCTGACAAAAATTTCTGAAAGGCCCACCAAATCCCTCACACAACACCTGAATTGGTTGCTGTGTCCTGTGTTTGCTAAAACACTAAAGATATATGCAGAAGTGTAAAAGGGTGTTCTTCAGCTAATAATGTCTCTAGGCATTAATTAGTGGAAGTGGTTATTTCAATGATCTTTGACACGTTGAAATGGGATGGCGGTCTCCACAGATATGACCTACAGAATCCACTACAGGGAGCTAAATCAGCACCATAAATCATCATTATGAACGCTCCTAGAAGCTCGGTAAAACTGAAAATGTGCGTCTGCCCATGGCCTCTAAACCACAGGGAGAGTCACATGAATGTAGAAGAAGGGAGTCTGACAGGTGGCATGTCTGCAGTGCTTCTAATTACATCTGGAGTGCCAAAGTTTCGCCTTAAATCCCCAACCCACTTCCTGCTGGCACAGAAATGCTCAGCCACCTTGCCTGTCCTACTTTCTGACGATTTAATACAGCCAAGATTTGGTGAGAGTTGGTGGGGTCCCTTGGTAATGTCTGAAACTGGCTTCTGTTAATTCAGTGACTCATTCTATGCGAAAGGATTGCTGAATGGGTCTCATTAGAGGTTTATAGAACAAAAACATTTGAAGCTTGGTAAAAAGCTAACATATAAGTTGACTGACTTTTGTACATAAAAATCTATTTGAACATTTGTTTGCTATTTTCTTCATAATGCACTAAAGTCGCATTACATAATGTCTGTTGCTGAACAAACTTTCTATGGAAAAACACAGTGCTGTATTAGAATACTCTAATGGAAAAGCAGGACTGTGGTTATGAAAAAACAACCTATTTACTAGCTTGCGGTAGCTCTGTCATGATATTAACTTATTATATTTTGGCTTTCTATAGCTTCAGTAAACTATGAGCACAAGATTTTGACTTTTTTGTATCTATAATTCAAATGACAATGGAGATAGAACAGGGTTTTCATATTTAGCCTTAGAAATGTGTTCTCTGAAATTATTTGAATGAAAAAATAGTTTTATTTTTTTTAAATGAAAAAAAAAAAACTCATCTGAAAACTATTTTTTTTTACCCTGGCTAAAGTTCATTTAACTCTAATGTACATACACTATTTAAATATATTTTTTATAATCTTTATTCTGGCCATCCATTTTCCATATCACTTGTCCTACACAGTATCTCAGGGAGCCTGGAGCACATCCCAGGGGACTTAGGGCACAAGGCAGGGGACATTTGCACACACACTCACAATTTGGAAATGCCTATTAGGCTACAACTCATTTTTTGACCTGGGGAAGGAAACTGGTGTACCTGGAGGAAAGCCCCAAAGCATGGAGAGAACCTGCAAACGTGGCAGAGGTGGGAATTGAACCACTAACACTGGAGGTGTGGGCAAATGTGCTAAGCCACTAAGCCACCATGCCACCCTAAGCCACCCAAATTTTTATTCATCTTCTTTATTTAATTTCATTATTGCTTGTACGTTATCCAAACCATACATTTCAACACACTGTGAAACATGTACTGTCAAATGTAAATGCAGAGTAAGACTATATCTTACAGTGTATAAAATAACACGCAATGCAACTGTAAATGGTTAAAACGTACAATGTGTTATTATTTAGTCAATTAAAATCGCCATCATTCTAAATTTCTGTGGTGTAAGAGGAATAAAACACTTTGGGGGAATAGTCAACTTCAGGGTTCAGTATTTTCCTATAACTACACCCCCTTTCATATTTTTTCCTTACTTAATGTCATGTTAGTTACGAGAAACTTAATATAATGCATTACCATTTCTTGTATAGCACCTAGAGACTGTATAGTAAATAACAGGTGTTATATTAATGTACTCCTCTACCTGTGTTTGTGAGGGCCAGAAGGCACAGCTGAAGCTCTGCTGCAGGGAATCCAGGAAGGGCTGGATCTTGTACAGGCCCTGGTTACCACCTTGGCTTGAACGGAAGGCCACAATATGGAAGTACTTAAGGATCTTCTCGAAGCGTGCCTGGCTCATTTTGAGTGCTATGCTGCGGTTGCTGAAGAAACCGCTGCTCCAGATGCTCAGGACGGATTCACAGCGTTGCACACTGGTGGAGATCACAAAGCCCAGGAAGGCTTTCATCTCAGCCGGCGTCACGTTGGTCCAGCCTTCATCACTGCCAAAGCGGTCCTGGTACTTCTTAGCATACATGTTGGTCTGAGTCACCATGTTCTGAATAACATTGTCAGGTACGAAGAGCTGGAAGAAATCCATGGCTGTGGCAGTGGCCAGCATTTTCTGTGTGGGACCTGACATTGGAGTTGAACACACAACAGTCAGTGTGTTAAGCCACAAATATAACATAGCACAGCGTTTAGGTTTAGTGCACTAAGCAGAGGCATTCATGTGAAACCTTTAACCTCATCTAATACTCATCTAATCATTTATTTTTGTTTTTTGTTAGAGAGGCTTTGGTTTGTCTTTATAAGTAATTTGTATAACTGAAAACCACATGTTCCATGATGGAAAGGAAGACTTTGGTGGTATGCAAAGTTTGTATGAAGTACCAACAAGCAACTGAGGTATTCAGAATACTACTGGCTTGTAAAATTTATTCTCATTATAATTTACTGATTAGGGCAAATTTAGAGAAAAGGCTACCAGTAATTGGTAGACGAACACGAACAGTAAGAACTAATAATTAAAAGTACCAAAGCACAGTAATTAATAATGTTTTTTTTTTAATTTAACAAAGCAAAAATATATTTTAAAAAAAAGGACCAAGATAGTTTTAGTTAAAGACGCTTAACTTTCAGTTCTCAGTGCTCAGTGCTTATAGACATGAGCCTTGTATTGACTCAGTTTCGACATTTATCTAAGGTTTGCTGCTTACAAACTTTTTAACAGCACTATTAAAACTGGCTTATAGGACGCCAATAAGTGTTTTCTGTAATTGCTTAAGAAGCACACCATCCAGCCATCCATTTTCTGTACTGCGTATCCTACACAGGGTCACGGGGAGCCTGGATCCTATCCCAGGGAACTTGAGGTACAAGGTGTGGGACACCCAGAACGGGGTGCCAAACCATCACAGAGCACAATCACTCAAACACCCATTCACACACTACAGACAATTTGGAAATGCCAATCAGCCTGCAAAGCATGTCTTTAGAGTTGGGGATGAAACCTGAGTACACAGAGGAAACCCCCAAAGCACGAGGAGAACATGCATACTCTTTGCACACAGGGCAGAGGCAGGAATTGAACCCCGATCCCTAGAGGTGTGAGGCAAACCTGCTAAGATGCACACCTTAACCCATTAAACAACTGGCTCATTATTAAATTATTCTGCTTAAAGTGCACCTATTATGGTTTTTCAGATATTACCTTTCATGTAGTGTGTTATGGAGTTGTTTTTGAATGTAAAAAAATATGCAAAGTTACCAAAATCAATGCATGCGGCCAACGAGGTTATTGACACAAAAGAATTAACAGATTCTGAACAGCTGAAACGAGTCGTTAGTGATTCCACCCTTACTTCCTGTACTAACCTACGTAGGTTTGTAACAAAAAGCCCCACCTCTGGTCTTCATCAGCTCCTCGCAAACCGATGGAGCTGAAACTGGATATGGTAGTGGGCTTTTCCTTTTCTAAACACACTGACAAAGGAAGACCAATCACAACAAACTGGGACATCTGACCAATCAGAGCAGAGTATACTCTCTGAAAGGAGGAGTTTAGAATGAATCATTTAGAACGAATCATTTAACGAGTCGATTGTGACACTTGGGGGAAAGAAAGGTAATACTGCAGTTTAAATTATGAGCACATTAAAGTGTTTTTTGACCTCAGAGGCATGTAAATCTACTGTATGAGACCTTTAAAACACGTGTCAAAACCATAATAGATGCCTTTTAAAGCATGTCATTCGACTACAGTAAAATTAAAAGAAAAGGTATGTAGAGTAAGGAGTGTAATTCTGGGCCCATCAATGGATTCATGGAAAAATTCCAGTGTAGTCTTGTTGCTGAATCATAGTGACTGTCTTTTTATCTGTGTGTTACAGATTTGATGTATTTAATTTGTGCTCTGAGTTTGTGCATATAATGTGGCCGCAAACCAATTTGAATGAATGAATGAATGGACATCAAAGTACAGTTCACATATACACATAACTGCATTGCCACACTCCTCCATCTGAAAACACTGAAAACTCACTAAATCTAGCGTAGTGACTAAAGACCACTCTGTGATCATCATCATAATCTGTTGAATCTTGAAGCCGCAATGAATAACATAATCTGTCTGTTGCAGTGACTCACTTCAAACCCCTCTGGCATATCTAAACCCTTCTGTGAATCCTCAGAAGCACTGATGCTTTTCCTTCCCCACACTTTCCTTCCTTAGATACTTTTGATCTACTAGCAAAAAAATGATAGCAAACCCTCCATGTGCAAGGGTTTTTTACTTTAATGTTTTACCCACCATTATTCCGTGCTCATTACTGTCTCCGTTTCTATAGTTATGTCATTGCATGGTTGTGTCGTCCACTAATATTGGCACCATCGGTAAATATGAGCAAAGAAAGCTGTGAAAATGTATCTTTATTGTTTAACCTTTTGACCTTTTGTTTAAAAAAAAAATCACAAAATAATTTGCTCTCAGGGATATCGAACAATTGCAAACACAACAGGTTTATAATTTTGATAAACAGTTATTGGCACCCCTATGAACTCATATGAGAAAAATATATTTGAAGTATATTCCCATTAATATTTGAAAAGAATTTAGTACACCTGTGTGATTAAGAACAGGAAATTGTTCAAGCATGACTTCCTATTTAACAGGGGTATAAATATGAGGTAACACATGGGCCAAATTCCCATAGTCGTTCATAACAATGGGTTAAACCAAGTAATATAGCTGTGATGTGCAGCAAACGGTTGTTGAGCTTCACAAAATGGGAAGTGGCTTTAAGAAAATAGTACAATAGCACAATTGCCCACAATCAGGGCAATAATTAAGAAGTTCCAGTCAACTGGAAATGCTCTGAATCAACCTGGAATGGGAGGTGTGTCTATGTTGTCTCATCGCACTGTGAAGAGGATGGTTCAAGTGGCCAAAAAATCTCCAAGGATCACAGCTGGAGAACTGCAGAAGTTAGTTGCGTCTTTTCATAGGAATCACTTCCCTTCTGGATTGCACTTGCTTTTACTACACATACATTTAAATTGAAGGCCATAGGTTTTATTATTATTATTTAAGATGCACGCCAAGACAAGAAGACAATGATGGCATAAAATGTTAACGATGAACCGAGCTTCTGTGTTCAACTGTGCATGAAATTGCTAAACATTTTACAGTTTGACTTGAAAACCTGATGGACAAAGATGTTATGTCTCTGACATGACAT
The DNA here is from genome assembly GCA_025728095.1 of Prietella phreatophila. Taxonomy (NCBI): domain Eukaryota; kingdom Metazoa; phylum Chordata; class Actinopteri; order Siluriformes; family Ictaluridae; genus Prietella; species Prietella phreatophila. Next base: position 26,965,552 of record JAOUWY010000062.1, on the reverse strand, counting down.
TTAATGAATGTTTATTCTCCCACACGTACATACAGTACGATATGTAGGTGAGTACTGTATGTGAACAATGCCAATTGTACAGTTGCTCCTTCTGTATGCTTACACAAAGTCACGTGCCAAGTATCAACCAGGCTTTAGTCCTTCTATAGCTACAACAACATAGCTTCCATCTTTCTTGGTGTAACCTTTTGATTTCCTTTATTTCATGCCAAGTGTCTTAAAGTGCTCTGTGCTGCCACTTCCATAGACAGCCCTCTAATTTCTTTTTTACTTGTAATCTAGAACACACCAAAACCACGTATATTCACATTTGTTTATTTTCACATTTAATGATTTTGTTTCATTGATTCTCTCCCTAATTTAGTCTTGGCCAATTGCCACCCACCATTAGGTCTCCCCTATCATATGACAGCTGCCAACCAGGTAGGGTGAAGGCTTCCATGTGCTTCCTCAGACAAGTGAAACCAGCCAGTTCTTTTCGAACTGCTGCCCATGCTGTGTCACAGGACAGTGGAGAAAGTGCTATCCATTCCCTTTTGCTGGCATGAGCTCACAGACGCTACTGTCACTGTGATTGATAAGGGAGAGAGAGTCCCTCCCCTCCCATTCAGAGAGCACAACCAATGTATTGCTCTTGGAATCCCGGCCATGGATGGCTGTGAGATCTGGATTCAAACTTGCGATCTCGGATGACAGAGCATATGCTTTTCTATTGTGCCACTTGGAAGCCTTAAATAGACTTTGCATTTAAAAATGACTGCATATGCTGACATTAAAACCCATTACCTACATTTTAGTTTAAGGTTCCTCTACGCACCCTTGTGATGATCAAAATTATTTGTGTGTGTATGTGATTGTGCCCTGCGATGGACTGGCACCCTGTCCAGGGTGTACCCCGCCTTGTGCCCGATGCTTC
>JAOUWY010000062.1:26953223-26964536 GCA_025728095.1 Prietella phreatophila | reverse complement strand
TGCGATGGACTGGCACCCTGTCCAGGGTGTACCCCGCCTTGTGCCCGATGCTTCCTGGGATAGGCTCCAGGTTCACCACGACCCTGAAGAAGGAATAAGTGGTAGAAGGTGGATGGATGGACCAATACTAGACTACTTACTATAACTTGCTATACTTGATATTGACTTTGCCAATTTAACTGCCAGTAAGACATTTTTAAGTTATTAAAACGTTAAAATTGCATTCATGATGAAGGAAAGTGTTATGAATCAGGCCTTCCTGGCCACTACCAGAGTGCACCTTCACCCGAGTACTGAATCCTTCCCTGGACTCCATTTCCCATAACCCCACACACACACACCTGTTTCCTATCTCTATGGACTATTCAAGATGCTCCCACATGCTCCATCCTTGCGAAGTCTTGTCTTGCCTTGCTGGTATTATTGAGCGTTTCTTTTGCCGTTTTTCTTGCCCGTGTTTGACTTTGAACCATTTTGAACCTGTGTTTGACTTTGAGCCCTTTGTTCATCGTGCCTCTGTTTTTGAAACTTCGCTACCTGCCCTGACCGTGTACTTGTTTATCGACTACACCTCTGCTTTGCCTATGACACCAAGTTTGTCTATGATTGATCTGCCTTTACGTCTGTTTATATTGTTTCATTTAATAAAGCTGTGAATGGATCCTCACTGCGCTGACACTTCATTACAGAAAGTATAGAGGGACATGGTGGCTTAGTGGTTTGCATGATTGCCTCGCACCTCTTAGGTTAGAAGTTCAAATCCTGCCTTTGCCATGTGTGTGCGATGTATGCATATTCTTGCACTCCTATGCTTTGGGGGTTTTCTCCAGGTACTCCAGGTTCCTCTCCCAGTCCAAGGACATGCACTATAAGCTGACTGGCATTTCCAAATTGACCAGAGAGTGTGAATGTGTGTGCTATTGTGCCCTGTGATGGGTTGGCACTCCATCCTGCCCTGAGTTCTCCAGGCTCCTCCACGACCCTGTGTAGGATACGCGGAATGGAAAATGGATGGAAAGTATAGTGGAAAGTATGATTCAGTTGCAACTTTGATGAGTAATAGATGAAAAAATGTTGAATAAATGTTATATCAGAAACTTCCACACTAGGTGCTACAGTGTCACTTACTGTGCCTATTGTCCTGTTTTAGTAGTACTGTACTGTCCTGTGTTGTTAGCACACATCCGCAGGTGCACTTTATGTAGAATGTTTGTAGATCTTATTTAGTTCTGTGTCATCTCATGTGGTTAGTGTGTTGTTTTATGTAGCATCGTGGTCCTAGAGGAATGTTGTTTCATTTCACTGTGTACTGTACAAACTGTATATGGTTGAAATGACAATAAAACCATTTGAACTTGAACTAGTCAACTCCGACATTGGGCCATGTGAGTTCCCATTAGCCAGTGACTGTAGGCAATCCACCTGCAGACTTCACAGAGAAATTACAATTAAAACCTCCTAACTCAGCTTCCCGTCTTTTTATCTTATGCTACTAATGACCATTCAGAGGTGATAAAATAAGGATCAGACTATCATATAAGAACACACACTACTATCTAAGAAAGCGAGACAAGTTCAAGGTTAGTATTCTGGGCTAAGGCTCTTCAGTCAACATATAAATTCATACCTGAAATCATACCAGTCCAGCTGTGCTGTATTGTATTTATTAACTAATATTAGCATACAGGGCCGATGTTCACCTTCAGTATAAAGTGTGCACACATTTCTAAATTTGTGCAGTATGAGTTCTCCACAGAGTGTGTGTCACTATTGGCCCACACCTCTATGGGTAGTGTAACAGCAGTATCATTTGATTGCAGCACTGTATGAAAGCCCTTATCTACCTGAACCCCAGGTGTAAAATAAACACCTTATAGAGGGGGTCCAGATGTCTAGGTTCATTTACCACTTCATTTTTATTTACTTAACTGAAATTCATTATTCAATAATACATCAAGAATCATATTTTGGCTTTATGAGCAATCCTGTAAAATTGAAAATAATTATTGTCTCTTAATATGTAACACCTTATTGACTTTATTAATTAGGTTTTCTGTGCATTCTGTTATTGATGGTATGGCCTTTAGGTGAATAAAATATTGAATAAAATATATATATCACCAAATATTAATTACAATTATTCAACCAAAATCAATTTTGCACTTAATTTTAACATCCCTTGTTTTCACATTGCACATTATATGTTTACATTTCTCCCAATGTGCAGATCTTCGAATTAAAATAAGGTTCTTTAATGACATTAATTGAGCAAGTCTTTTAAATTATAAACACAATTCCAATTACACAAGCACACAAAAACAAAATATAAATAAACAAGCAAGCAAATCACCAGAGATTTCATGAAAACTGAAAATCTGGCCTAACTTGCCTAATGGTCTGCATGTAATCCTCGCCTGCCCAATAAACAACCCAATTCAATGCCAAAGCAAAATTTGTTTTTATAAATAAACAAAATAGTCAGTAGTAGGCTTATGCGATCTGTTCTGGATGAAGTGGGGTAAATCACAGTAAACCAGTAACTACATTTCCCGTCCTGCACTGCAGCCTACAAACATGGCAGCCATGGACAGCAATTCCCAAAACACTCACCTTCATTCCAATCACGCACACCTGCATCCCATTTCACACACAATCACACCACACATAAAAGAGCCGGTTCGAACATTAAGTCTTTGCGAAGTATACACTCAGTTGCCTTCTGTTGTTACCAAGCCTGGAAACCGTGTTTGTTTATACTGGTTTTGACCTTGTACTTGTTTACGACCTTGCCTCTTTGCCTTGCCTAGTTTGGACTGTTTGCCTGTTTGATTACTGTCTTGTGCCCTATCCTTTGGACTATTGTATTAAACTACCTAACCTGCACTTGCTTCTGTCTCAGCCTCCATTATGTTACGGGGGAGCCAAACTTTGAAATTCAATACCAAAAACTACTTACAGAATTCACATAAATGCCTAGGAAAAATAAGATCTGGATGTTGCCATTGTCTACTACTGAAATAAGACCCATTTCTGCATCTGTTGCTTCAGCAATTATGCCCTTAATCATGGTGTCAACCATTAAAATGATCTCACATGTCTACAATGAGCTACTCACCTGCTGCTCCATATTTGCCCTATGCATACAACACACACACACTGTATAAAAGCCTTGACCTAGTAATACAGATGCTGTTCCACCTGGACTTGTGTCTTCATAGCTGTGAAACAGACACAGCATACACAAGCAAACAGCCCCAATAAAGTCCAGTGATCTTTTAAAGGAAAGATATTTTAACACTAAACAGCATGTTGAAATGAACTTTTGGAAACATTGTGGCTGTCTGGGGATTTGCAGGGTCAGAAACTCACTTTTGCTTATTTAAGACAGAGTAGAAATGACAGATTATCTAATAATATCTAATACTTCATCTAAAGCTCCATATTCTTTCAATTTTCCTGTATGTTTATTGTAAAAGGCTTAAAGGGTTTGTTTTATCTTTTTTCCACTGGAATATGCAGGCCCATAGATCATGACGAATTTTATATGTGTTTTACTTCAAAGTGTAGTAACCGTAACCAAATTATCCTTCATTTACAATATTGCAGAAAATAAACGGTTGCAGCTTAGGGATGCAAACTTAATCGTAATCACAATTTAACATAACCAACTGTTTAGATAAGGGTAGATAATACGTTAAAGGTAAATTATTGTTTTATACTTTTGGAGGAATATAAGGCCAATGCATAATGTACAGAAAATGCTGCTCTCTATTTATGTAAACTGATAAAGTGTGATGAAACTTTAATTGAAGTAAGAATTGTGGTAAAAAATCATTATGGCAAGTTTGTGATTATCATTTGAGCCATTATGGTGCAACCCAACGTGAGCTCATACTCATACATACAACTAAAAATGCTCTATTGATGACCGGTAGTGACAAAGAAACAATATACAGGTCAAAATGAGCTCATACAGAAGTCCAACAAGCAATAAGAAATGCTTCACTTTCAATGTAATTTCACAGCTGAACTGGTACCTTAAATGTGGCGATGATCTCTATCATGTGGCAAGAAGCATCTGTATTGAAGTAATAATGTGTACACACTGACTTTTTAATCTAATATTTACCTATCCTATTACCCATCTGTTACCTTGATATTGCTTTTGTTTATATAACATGCACTTTGCATGATAACTTATTATTATCTCAAGTTAAATAAGTAAAATAATATAAATAGCTTAACACAAGAGACACCCAAAAGACAACATGTAAATCAATCATCAGCTTTTATAGCCCTGGACTACAATATGCAGCTCTCCTTTGCTTTCATTACACTATGTGCACTCGTTGTGTAATATATAATGTATGCTAATGATGATTCTACTCTGTGTCACTCTCTGACCTGTGATGATGGTTTCTGAAGCCATGCTGTAGTTGGCTGTGTTCCTGGAGCTGCACAGAATGCTGCTGCATTATGGTTCCTCCAAAACGCAGGGAAGGGTCTGGATCAGTCAGCATGACAAACCTCTATGTTTTAAATTGCCTCAGTGTACTGAGTTTTTCCACACACACCTTTGTATATGCATAAAAACATAAACCTGGATGTATTAAACAAGAGTGGAGAGGACAGAGGTAAATGAGCTTTAAATATTCACTGTACGGATAGTAAAAATAACATCTGATCTGACACAAGGCTAACACTGAGGACAGTTTGAGGAGATAACAATCATGTGATAGTGCCAAGGGCATTGACAGCATGGTATTGTATGATAAAGGCATGGTGCCACTTGTCAGCTTGAAGCAAAGCCCCAAAATAAACATTTAGCATATGGCCCATTTTCCCTTCATAGCAGAGGTTTGGGGACAGTGCCGTGGAACATACACCATTTATCTACATCCACAGCTGCAGGGTCAGTATGTGGTCAAACACATGATTGGCAGAGGAATGAGTCAGCCCAGGTGGGTTAAATCAGCATTGGGTTTATATGCTTCATCTTCATGAAATGAGCAAAACTGGGCCTATAGGTTTGTAAGGCAAAATCTTGAAATTAGGCCATGCCATTTTACATCTACAGCACAAACTAAATTATCTAAAAAACAGTTTTTAAAAAGCCAGACAAAGACAGAATGAATATAGAGCTTAATTATATAGTATAGTAACTTAGATAGCTATTACCCTGCCATGCTCTCAGTTTACTTCTTTTCTTAATTTTGACTTTTGTCTGTAACAAAAATATAATATTGATAGAGATGTAATGTACACACTATATGGCCAAAGGTTTGTGGACACCTGACCATCAAACCTGTTCCTGTGCACACAGTGAGCTCCATGAAGACATGGTTTGCAAGGTTGGAGTGGAAGAACTTGAGTGGCCTGCTCAGAGCCCTGACCTCAACCCCACTGAACACCTTTGGGATGAACTGGAATGAGGACAGTACCCCAGGCCTCCTCAGCCTGACCTCACTAATGCTCTTGTGGCTGAAAGGCCAAAGCCACACTCCAAAATCTTTTGGAAAGCCTTCCCAGAAGAGTGGTGGTTATTATAACAGCAAAGTGGGGACGAAATCTGGAAAGGGATGTTCAAAAAGTATGTACAGGTGTGATGGTCACGTGTCCACAAACCTTTGGCCATATAGTGTAAATCTTACCTTGAATTCACATCAGAGGTATTGCATGCATGTACGTGTCATTGAATACACCACACATGTTCTGCTAGTGGTATCAGAAAAACAGTGTACTGTACTTCTTTTCTTTTTTTTTTTATCAAGAAATTGTGAGTGAAACATGGAGACCATCACAGACAAAGATGGCTCAGCTGTAATTACAACACAATTAAATAAAAAACATGACTTCAGACAGTGGGGTAGTGGATAAACAACCTATTTCAGTCTTTTATCAGGTTATCTATGAGTATCACTACTGTACAAGCTTTTTGCAACGCTAGTACAGGATGCACACGCGCGATACGTTTGGCAGATGATTAGTTCAATAAATTGGTACAGTGTGGTTGTGTGACTTCAGTTAATTTGGGGGACACTTCAGAAATCCCTCCAGTGAGAATTGGCCTTTATCAGCTGAGACAGAAATGTCTATCCTACATTACACACAGCTGAATGAAAAAGATATATAACTCAACATTTCTACTTTATCATTATTTCAGCTGTTTCTCACAAATGTGAACATCTTTGCTTAGCTAAAACAGTGTTTATTTGTCACTTTGCAACATCAGCTAAGCTAGCAAGCTGTCAAAACACAATGCTAAGCTAGCCTTAGCCAGCAGAATAGTTTGTTTAAATAATATCACCACTCCAGGAATAGCTGCTTCACTTTAGTAGCTAGCCATACATGCTAACAAGCTAGATCATAATAGGTTAATTATTAAATAATAATATCATGTTTTTGAAATCAAGCACTAACAAGCTAGCTTCAGTTTAGTTTACATATTTCACTACTGTTCATGCATGCGGTTGAACTGTATGAATGTAGACTAACGGCTATTTTTAGAGCAGCATAAATGAAGGTTCAGCATGTGCAACCTAGCTCAGTTTCCAAGTTCATAACTATCATAAATTTCAAGTGTGGATGAAGGATGGACTTTAAACTAATGCATGCTGTTATTTATTTAATATCATGTCTCTTTGGTGTTTAGACTTAAAAGGTAATGGAGTTAATAGGGCCCTGGGAAGATGACCCTGACTACGTGAAACTACATAAAAGTTTACTTAATGAGCGTTAACAGATTACTGAACTGGAGAACATATTATGTTATTAAAAGCAAGAGCTAGGAACCTAGCAAACTTTGGTTAGATAATTTTATATTGTGCAACTAAATGAGCGGTGTTTCACATTTGTGCTAAAAACGCAATAAAATCCTTATTAACGTGTTATTAACGTGTGCGCCTGGTTAGATGTGAGATTATGGCTATGCCTTCAAATATCTCAAGCCAATTTAAAACGGATTGAAAAAATTATTTCAATGCTACGGCCCAGACTTGTGTACGCTAATAAGAGCCATGTGCATGATGTTCAGAAGTTAATTACTACATATATACACAGCATACTATATACTCTGGCTTCCTTTAAAGTGTCATTCTGCACTAAATTGCAGGTAACAGAAGCTCAGAGTAAAAAAAAGGAACCCTTTTACATTATATATTATGATGTGTTACAAATAAAAGAAGCTGAAACTGATCATGCAGACACATTAGTGTGTAAAGAGCTAACTGACATTGATTTATGTGCACTGTTACAGAGTCAGAGTTACAGGTTCAATAGTTATTACACAAACATGTCCATATTAGCCAGGCCATTTTCTCATGCTGGCCTGACTAATATTCACACTATCTCATGATCATGATGCCAGTCCTTATAAAAGCACTGGGCCAAAACTAAGTGGTTGTTCTTTCATCTGCTGTCTGATAGGGTGGTGTTAAAGTGTTTCCATTCATTGGCTTTGCTCGCTTTGTCTCTCTCATCATCATCTGTCTTTCACACTGACAGGTGCATAGACAGTTCCAGAAATACACCTTTAATGTGGACAGATTGAAATGAAGATTTTTGCACACACTTCTAACCTCGGAGGTTAACAAAATTTCACTTGTATTTTTATTGAAGTCATTCTCTCTGGAGGAATAAACAGAGTCATCAGTAACTCCTGGCGGTGTTGTTGCTTGTTTCTATCAATGTTGCTGCCAATTTGCACTAGCAGAAGCATTTGTTTTTCCGAGTAGGCAACCAAGCACTTCTGTAACGACTCCACCATACTTGAGGATATCTGGGTAGATTGTGAGGCAGATTGCAACCCCGTTACCTACATTAACCCCATTCGATCTACTCCAGTTGCGGCCAGACAAATTTAAAATAATATACATGTTCAATATTTACAGAGGGCTGCACAGTTAGCTAGACCAGCCTTTGTATTCTGATCACAATGTACTCTCTCTCTCTCTCTCTCTCTACCTATCTATCTCTCACTCTGTTGAGCTACACATTACTCCTTCTGCCTGATCCTGAATTAATCTGCTCTCTGGACCTACCTGGCCTATCATGATGCTCTGTTTCTTCTTGGAACTTTATTCACTTGGGAATCACTCACTGCTGCTGCTGAGGTTGGGATATTGTTTGTGCAGAGTTTCTCTTGTTGTACCCCTGTCTATGCCAGTTTCCTCCCACCTCCCAAAAACATGCCAGAAGGTGGACTGACAAAGCTAAGTTGCTCCTCAGTGTGACTGAATGTGTGAAAGTGTGTGTCCTGGTGCCTTGTGAAAAACTGTCATTCTATCCAGGGATGTTCCAGCTTCACACCCAGTGTTCCCTGGATCGGCTCTGGTCCATCTAGTGACCCGGATGAAGCATGAATGAATCATTTTTGTACAGCTCAACATTCTATAGTGTGGGGGAAACACTGCCATGTTTTATGAAGGACTGATAACCAGTGAGTGTTGTAATTCTTGTTGCAATTCTTGTTTGTTGTGACGTTTATTCATGAGAAATTCAGTGAGATCCCAGTTACCTGGAGTTGGAATCAGTGTTCAGTGATTTATAAACATAATCTGAGTGTGTGTGGTGTTTTATACTGGATAAATCTTGTAAGAAGGATAACCCAGGACCACATGCAGTTATCCAATCAGCCAGTCACGTGGCAGCAGCACAATGCATAAACTCATGTAGATACAGGCCAAGAGCTTCGCTTAATTTTCACGTCAAACATCAGAATGAAGAAAAAATGTGATCTCTGTGGCTTTGATCATGACATGGTTGTTAGTGACAGATGGGCCGGTTTGAGCATTTCAGAAACTTGTTCATACTGATGTGTGTGAAATTCCCAGGAGTTTCGGAAATACTCAAACCATCCCGTCTGGTACCAACAACCATGTCATGATCCAAGATCACACTTGTCCTTCATACTGATGTTTGATGTGAACATTCAATGAAGCTTTTGACCTGTATCTGTATGATTATTATTATTTATTTTTTGCATTGTACTGCTGCCACATGTTTGGCTGATTAGATAAAGTGGACGGTGTGGTTAGTGTGTTTCACAAAACTTTTGATAAAATAGTGCTTAAAAGTGAGTGTCATTCAATTCTTCCCTGCATATAATACTATCCATTGGCTATTTCTTTTTTTTTCCTTTCTTCGTACACTGAACCTGTCTTTGCCAATGGTTAATCATGTTGATCATATGGAATAAGTGCACTCCTAACACCTCATCTGCACATTAATCACTCTGTTGTGTCTTAAGTAACGCAGCAGCCTGCTTTATTAGAATCACAAGTCATTTTAAGCTTTAAGGATAATGAGTCACAGCTGCCTGCCCACTCTGTTGCATTTTAACACAGTTGATCCACACACTCAGCTCCTTTGTCAATCTAAACCATAGTGATTTGTTTTACTTCCTGTAAGAATGACTGCATTGATCTTACTTATCTAATGACTGTATGTCTTTCTCATCCATGTGATAAATTAGGAAAAAAGGATGCTTCTTTGACATGTGCTCATTAAACATGATCATGCCTTTTTTGTCATGATGTCATGTGAAGGGTTCATTCACGCTTACCTATATAACATGAAACAACAACTACAGTATGCTGTGCATTTGCATTTTGCACAGGCTCTGAAACCACATGCATTAAACCTGATGGCATAACTTCCTGTCATGCAAAATGTGTGTAGCCGAACAAATTCACTACAGGTTACAAATCATATTGCTTATACTTTTGAGACTTACAAGCATTTTTATTTCTTCTGTGCCATCCTGTGTGTTCACCGACATCACCGTGTGTCACCCTGTAATCAGCATTCGGAAACATCGGTATTTAGTGTATTTACTGCTAGACCATGTCCACTGAATGACTAGCTGTCTGAATTTGGACTGCTTTCAATTTTGCACAGGAACGATCGCAATACCAAACAGAACCTAATCTGATGCCTATACGATCCTAAGCCCGGCTTGAACCTGAATTCGGGTCATGTGGAGTGTCTGTGTGGCGTTTGCATGTTCTCTCTGTATCTGAGTGGGTTTCCTCCAAGTTACCTTTCGTCCTACATCTAAAAAAAAATGTAGGTGGAACAACTACATTCAAATTTCCTCTGCGTGCGAATATACATGGCCTGTGATGGACTGGTGTATTCGTGCCTCAAGTCCAACGTTCGAGTCCAATTGGCTCTGGATATACCATGACCCTTGCAGGAAAAAGATCAGACTGAGACTGAATGAATGAAATTCGACATAACTGGACATGGAAATTTATAACCCCCAGTGCCGAAATCTGGTGGTACCCTTTAAGGTGCGTCTTTTGTACCCTATTTCCATTAGGAAAGTATACCTTTAAACTAATTTAGCACTATAATTGACCTTCATGGTCAATGCTATCCACTGGGGAACACACATGTAACTTATTTATGAATCCTCACAATGATATTTTTACAGTACGTCGTAATATGTTACGTTTGAGGAATTATGCTATTTTGTGACCATGATAGCCTGAGATGCAGAATTTGGACATTATTATGTCCTCACTAATCTGTAGACATTTATAGAGTGTCAGAAATGTGTGTAAAGCTGACCCCCCCCCCCCCTTTAAGCCGGATGTTAGGGCTTGTGGGAGTCCGCGTCGTGCGGTCTTACCGTGTGTGTCTTTATAGAGGGGGGTGTCGGTGTCCTGTAACGCATCGTTCCATCCGTCCTCCTCTTCTCCCTCTTTCAGATCCGCATGTCCAGCGGAGGCCGAGCCGGGAGGAGGAGCGCGCGTGCCGCCGGCCCCTGCCCCGCTCGCTCTCTCGCTCGACTCCGCACAGCTGTCCGAGTTGGAGTCTCCGGTGGTGCTGTAAAACGGGTTCTCGCTGCTGTCGTCTCCCGACTCGCCGAACACGTCGTCCGAAATCTGCAGGCTCTCGTAGCGCCAGCGGGCCGCCTCGAGCAGCGACAGCGCCCTCCGCCCGCACTCCGCCATCACGCGTCAGAGCCGGCGCACGGTGGTGCGAGCTTCGGCGTCCGCAAGCGAGTCCGTGACGAGTCGAAGCTGCAGCATGCGGTCCGACTTGCCTCGCTCCCGTTAACGCACGCGCGGATCTCAGTGCGTCTCTCGGGGCTGTCACGAAACTGGGGCAAAGCAAGAGAGAGCTGTTCCCATTGACTTTAGTGCTGAAACCGGCTCTGAGCCGCGCGAGCGAGCGGACAACCTGAAACTAGCGTGTACCGGAGCATCCGCTTAGGGCGCGTCTCTCTCTCTCTCTCTCTCTCTCTCTCTCTCTCTCTCTCGCTCTCTCTCTTTCTCTCTCTCTCCTCCTCAGGAATCACCTGACTCG
>JAOUWY010000062.1:26864834-26877733 GCA_025728095.1 Prietella phreatophila | reverse complement strand
AAGTGTCCGTAGTGTATGAATGGGTGTGTGATTGTGTATGTGATTGTGCCCTGTGATGGACTGGCACCCTGTCCAGGTTGTACCCCGCCTTGTGCCCGATGATTCCTGGTATAGGCTCCAGGTTCCCCACGACCCTGAAGAAGGAATAAGCGGTAGAAGATGGATGGATTATGATAGGTGTAGAGCTGTAGGGCTTAGTTTGCGACTGAGTTCAAATGTAGCAATCATTCCTTTCACAAAAACACAAAGAATCAGTTTGAGATTTAGAAATGTGACTTTTGCGCTGTATACAAATTTGACTCTAACACTAATCTATATTATTATAATGATCTGAATTCAGATTTACAGTGGTCTATATTTCTGCATAAATATCATCGTCAGATATGTAATATTGGATAATTTTCCTAAATAATAAATAAATGACCGAGTATAATCTTTTTTCTTTTTTTTTGTCTCATTTGTTTAATTGGGTTCTTTTTATCTACTTTTAGGACTTGTCTGAGAATCTGATGTTGTTTTAGGTCATATTTATTGAGAAATATAGAAACTTTAAAGCTCCACTATACTTTAACAAAAAAACAAAAACAAATTGTAATTGTGTTATTGGTTGGGTTATGTCAACACTCGGTTCAACTGAATCTTTCTGGCTAAAAATGGAAATGAGGAAATAGATGCTGAGAACGCTACATCACGTGACACACCTTCTCCATTTTCACTTTTGAGTTGTGCTTCATGCTTGTTCACATTTGTGTGCATGAATGTGTGCCTTGTGTATCGTGTGAAGGTTTATTCAAGAACACATATAGTCACTCTTATGAGTGATTCTTGCGATGTTGAGTGCATGTGAAGCTTTGTGTTAGATGAACAGCATCACTGCCTGTATTTCTGTCGCTTCTGTATATGACAGGAAGTGTTCAGTCAGAGAATGACAGAGTTGCCTTGATTTGCATGTTCTTTGTTTAATGCATGTTGGTTGCATGCAGTCCGTGTACAGAGAAACAAGAATGTCTGAAGTCTGTGCTGCTGTATAGAGCTTGTGGTTTGTGATATCAGCAGCATCTTTCTTTTAAAGGAATCTTTATGAACCTGACATTATGGGATGGTTTTCCCTTCAGGCTTTTAATATCCATCATTGTGTTCGTTCCTGTTAATTTGCATTTATAGAGGTCAGACTCTACATGAACTAGAGTCTCTGATAAATAGCTTCATAGCGATTTCCGAGAATCTATTTGATGTGATCAAATTATGTATGCATTATTATTTTTTCCCCAAGAAGTATTATTTATGGCACTGTTGCCAGTCAGGTGAAAAGAAAAATCGATGTTACTAGACTAAATATAGCAATGAGACCCAGACTATGAGTCTTTTCAATTCACTTTCATTCTGCACCAGCTCCATGAGACAACTCGTATCTATCAAAACACAACCAGATTCAAACCTGTTCTGCAATTTTTTTTGTCCTTTTTGTGTCGTGTTTTTCACTATCACTCGAGTGAAGTGTAAACAGTGCAAATTGAAATGTCATTGTAATAGAACCTTTGAGATTTAGATGAACACATGCTGTCTCATTACAACTGCACAGGTGCCAATATCTGCAGTTTATAGCATTAAGGTTTTGAATATTTGGCCCCCTTGCTACAATGATAGAGAAAAATCCTGAAAACATTTTTTTTTCAGCTAAAGCAGCAGTCAGACCAATCGCAAATAAAATGCACCCTGTGGAAAAGGCAGTTTACTGAACAGTAAGGGTTGCATTATGTGAAAGATTCTTATTTGCATCTGGTAGTGGTTACTTTTGCTTCCTGCCAACATCATTTAGGTGAAATTTGAGCTCTGAATTGATAACCCTCGATTTTATAAGCCAATAGATAGCAATAAGGCAGGACTGTGGTGTTTGTTCAGTGCTACTAATTAGTGATCACACTAGGGCTGCACAATAAATTGTATTTTAACCGTATTTTCCCTTGATTAAATACGCATAATCGTCTGCGATATTAATGTTTGCAAGCAGAACACATCAGCCTGTAAGGTTGAAAATTGTTCATGCTTCTTATAGGCCCAGTCTACTGATGATAAACGGAATCACAAGTCACAATCACAAGTTATTTTTTTGCCTGGAGTGATCTATCGTGCTCTCTTTGGAAGTTCGCTACTGACCAATCAGAGTTTTGTTTACAAGCACACTTTGAAATACCTTGTCGCAGTTCACGGCCTCATGTGCACAGCACAGCAGCGGCAGATACCCAAATTAAAGCATGCAGTCATTCCGCTTGACGGAACAAACAAAATGGCAGAGCAACAAGAAGAAGGTGAGGGACATGCATACATTAGTTCCTAAAAGGCGTGATCCTCCGTTGTTTGGAATTATTTCGAGTTTAGAGAATTTGATGTTGACCAGGTCCAAGTCCTATGCAAAATGTGCTTCTGTGATTTATAACATGTTTTATTAATTTGGCTGTTAAAAAAAAATGCAATAAATATCCTGAAGCGAAAAAATAAGTTATTAATTGACAATAATCGTGACTATTAATTATGATTAAAATTTTAACCAAAACCATTTTAACCGTTATCTTGCAGCCCTTTCCTTTCTGCTGCTTGGTGCACATCTGAAAAAAATTAGCCATGCTGTCCATCAGTATACACTAGGGTTTTTGTTGTAAATGTTATTCCTAGTATTATCTTATCACCACTGCTGCTGGATCAACACCATCCCCCATATTCCACTGACATTTCTGTCAATAGTTTTTATAATTCTTCATGAAATAATGTGTGATGCTGTTGCTCTGTTCACACATGTAGGGACTTAAAAACTCCTAAGTGGTGTGGATTGGCCAAAAGATTGCTTACGTTAATGTTTAACTTCTTGCTTGCTTTCCGTGTTCGGTGTAAATTTAAATAAACCTTGAAGTAGCTCTTGTGATATGTTCCTTTTGTTTTTTTTTAATCATTTCTATAATCACTGGTACTGTGAGTGATTGATTTTTTTTGTCCACATAGTGCTCCTTTAGTTTCTGAAATTCTCAGCAACAAAGCTTTGTTCTCACTCAGTGCCATTTCCTGACAGCTAAATCCAGCAATCCTAAGAAAACGGCTGGTTCATCTAAGAGTTCCTCTCAGGCCTCTTCAACAACCAGTGTGAAGAACGTCAAAGATGGCGCCTCTGAACTCACTCCAGCAGAGAGCAAGCATGGAAAGAAAGCCAGATCACCTCAGCCCTGTCCCAAAGCCTCAGCTGGGTCTGAAAACCCAGCTGAGGGCAACTCTTCCACTAAAGACCAAAGACATAGCCGCCTGGCCTCCGGTGCTGATGGGAAGTCTGTTAAGGAGACGTCTCAGGTTGGCGAAGGTGCTAAGAAACAGTCGGAAACGTCTGCGCCGGAGAAAAGTCAGCCGCATGTAAACAAAGCCATAGAAGAGACGGCATTTACAGAAAGCGCACTTTCCTCAGACACACCGGGAGAGAATCAGAGCACAGAGAATGTAACCAAGGACACGAGGACTGGAGCAGATGGAGACCCACAGTGAGTACGACGTATACTGTAACTGTCTACTCAGCTGTTCTTGTTTGATAACTGTATAGACACACCATTATAATTTCTCATATAATTAAAGTACGGGCACAGTTCTGTTTATTTCTGTGTCCTTTCACAGCTGTTTCATTATATTCTTTTTGTTTCCATGTTTTGTGATTGTCATTTTCACTGCTTATACTGCAGCATTGTTTAATTATCAAATCAAATTTTCCAGACGGTGTTGATAAATAATTTTTTTTTTCATAACAGCCGGTCTGACAGTAGCTCCCTCTGTAATTCATATCACAGGTTTCTTTTAATGCACTCATTCTAATATGTTCTTGTTTCTATAGTAACAGCTCATTCGCAGGGACGTATATGACGGATGGTCCACATCATCTAAAACTAATAATAACCAGAATAAACCAGTACTGTTATTTAGCAAAGAAAAGCACAGTGTAATAGTTTATATGGTGAAGCATTCTTTAAGGAGATGTTTATTTAACAGTAGTGTCAGTGCTTTGTAACAGTTAGTATGTTTTTTGCTCTGCAAAGGACTTTTCTCTGTCCAGTTTCACTGTAACGTGACAAGATGACACCATGACAGGAAAAAAAAGGGCTGCTGAGGAAACAAGTGTTTATAACTGTTATGATGTAAACGATCACAGGAAGTAACCTAGCTTGCAGTTGTTCCACGACATTCAGTGTAACTGAAAGTGTATGATTAAAAAAAATCTTTGAATTATTAAAAAAAATTAGTCTGTGTAAAATTGCTGAAGTAAAAGAGGAATAAAACGCTTCAGGATTGGAAAATAATTCACTTCTGGGTGGTAAGAATAACTCCACTTTGAGTGTGGGTCGCATCGGGAGTTATTTACCTGTAACAGCACACACATGTATTTTGTTCCTTACATATCAGCTTGGCAGTGTGAGTGGGTTCTTGTGGCATTGGCCAGATTACCATCTGACCAGCATCTGTGACCTAATTTCCTGTGTTGTAACTCTGGGTAAAAACAATATTTGAAATAAAACCGCATACATGCCTGTGGAACATCTAACAAGCACAATGAATTTGGTGCATTTTTCGGTCATCTGCTCCCTGAAACTACCCGAGGAAGTAATGTAATGCCACGCTAATGTGGCATTACATTACATATTACAGTTTTTGTGAAATTAGAAGGATTGTAAGCACTTTGTTGACTCAGAGTTTTTTTTTTCTGGTTTCAGATGTAATTGTGGTCTATAGGCTGTGTTGAATTAAAGTGACTCTGTTGTGTTTGGTCATTTATAGAACTGAAAAAAGCAGGAAACTGCAGGGTGTCAATGTGGAAAGTCCAGAAGTGACGGTTATCCCTAATTCCGTTAGAGAGACGGCAGCTAGTGACTCTGACTCAGACGGACCCATACTCTATAAAGACGAGGACGAGGAGGATGAAGAGGATGAGTACACCTCCAGTATGTGTTTTCCTCTTGTGCTGTAATATTACAGAATTTATTTTCTGAAAGTGGTGATGGTCTATTGTGGTGATCACAATAAAATCAGATTAACATCATTTTTGCGCAGATGAAATAAAAACAGAATTCTTGTAAAAACAAACAAACAAAAAACCGTGAAACAGCACTCCTAAAGCGCACCCTGGGTGTTTTCTGTTTGTTTCATTTTATTTTTATTTATTTTTTATTTTTGCATTTGTTTAGGTTCTGTTTTGGTTGGATGGTTGTTTTTGTTTGTTTTTTCTTTCCCTGGCCCGTCTTTCGTTTGCAGAATGAGGCTAATTTACAGCAGGCTGTGACACAAATATTTCTAGATTGTTTAATTCTGTCCATCAAATGTGGGCGATGTTCTGTTTTATCTTACGGTGGCTTGGTGTTTAGTACATTCGCCTCACACCTTCAGGGTCAGGGGTTCGATTCCCACCATTATATGTGTGTGTGCGGAATTGGCATGTTGTCCCCGTGCTGCGGGGGTTTCCTCCAGGTAGTCCGGTTTCCTCCCCCAGTCCAAAGACATGCATGGTAGGTTGATTGTCATGTCCAAAGTGTCCGTAGTGTATGAATGATTGTGTGCCCTGTGATGGACTGGCACCCTGTCCAGGGTGTAACCCGCCTTGTGCCCGATGCTCCCTGGGATAGGCTCCAGGTTTCCCGTGACCCTGAAAAGGATCATCGGTATAGAAGATGGATGGATGGATGGATGGACTTTAATGACTTTAATCAGAGCATAATCAAAAAAGTTATCTTGACACATTTTGAGTATCAAGGTGAATCCTTTTTTGATTTGACTACTTTAACCAAGTGAATATTTCTGATATTAGTAAATTGCCAGCAGAATTGAATGTAACTTACATTTGCATATAGGAAATGTCTGGCCTTTTTCTTCATACACATGCAATTTGTGAGTATAAACATGCATGCTTTGCATAGAGAACACAAAGAATCTTCCACCTTCATAAACAGAAGTGAGTTAGAAGGCATGAGGTGAGCATCTAAAAAAATAAAATAAAAACCTACTGGAAAATCCTTTCAAATTGAATTCATTTAAATTCTTTTGTTTCAGATTTGTTTTAAATTATGGAAGGGTTATATTTATATAATGATAACTAAACACATTTATATCATACTTCAGTCTTACTGCTGGCAATACTACAAAGATCTGAAATTTTTAAATCCTGTTTAAAAAAACAACAACAATTAAACAGAAAATAATGGGAAATTAAATATTCAGTAAATAAATATATTTAAATCTCAGCTGAGCTACTACTGTGAATAGATCACTGTTATATACATTGTAATTTATCACAATCTTGTATCACAATATTATATAGTCATGACATTTTCTTTTTTCCCCCCTCAATTTTAAATCAATTATCTGCTTGTAGTCATGTAGTGAGAAACTCATCAAAAATAGATTTTTTTTTTTTTTTGAATTTTTAGCTCTTTTCTATGCCAAAATGTTTGCTTGTTAACAATACTAGACTCAGGAAATGTCACTGTCAGAATCTGGAAGCATGTTCAGAAGGTTTATTTTGTTGGCTTAAGCCCTTTGGCATGTCCTGTTACTTATTCAAACAAAGAATTGCATTCAGCTACATTGCCAAGTCCTGAGTTTTGCTCAGTAATACATCAAATGTGGTTTTGGTATTATTGTGTTTGCTGTGTATTTTCTGTATAACCCAACTTTAGCAACCTAACGTTTACTAGTCACTGCTGTCCTTCCTTTCTCTCTCTCTCTCTCTCTCTCTCTCTCTCTCTCTCTCTCTCTCTCTCTCTCTCTCTCTCTCTCTCTCTCTCTCTGTCTTGCTTTCTGTCCTTTCTCTCTTTCTAATTTTACCTCCACCCTCATTTTATGGCATTTTTAATGGTGGCAGAACCCAAGTGCCTGAGAGAGATTAGAGTGAATATTTGTTTCCATAGGCTCCCTTGCCAGTAAAATCCGCCGCAGAGACACGCTTGCCATCAAACTCGGCAACAGGCCCAGCAAGAAAGAGCTGGAAGAGAAGAACATCCTTCCAAGGACGTCAGAGACTGAGAGACAGGAACTGCGGCAACAGATTCACTGTAAACTAGTGAGGTGATGTTGACCCACTGCAGAACACTTAGTGTGACTGAGTACCAAACTGTCGAACATCTACACACTCCAGCTAAAGATGGAAAGCGCAGTATATTTTTAAAGCCTCCATCAGGAATTGTTGAATTGCCTGAAACTGCAGTATGTTACCTTACTGTAATTCAGAGCTGAGAAGTTTGTTTAGTACTGACTGGGAATCTTTGCGGTCTGTTAGATCAAACTGAGTTGCAGAACACAATATGGCTCTCCATATTTAATCTCAAGATTTGTCATTAGCGCAGTGATTGAAAGTGTGTGTTATCCCACTGCAGACGACTCAGCCAGAGGCCCACCACTGAAGAGCTGGAGAAGAGGAACATCCTGAAACGTGAGTAAGCCAATATATTCCAGGTTACGCCTGTGAAAACATTATATTGACATGAAAAGCCTCTGCTTGCAGTAGAAGAGTTTTAACAGGCATTCAACAATCGCTTTGACACCATGTTGGGTTAAAGATCGTGATGTAGGGCTTTTGAGTTAGGATTCATCATTGTTAGCCAGTGAAGCAAGTGCCAGACTCTATGGTTTTGATCACTGTGAGTCACACAGGCCTGGAAAGTCTAGAAATCTGACATTTAAAGATGCTCATTTGCAGATCTTGAAAAGTATGGAAATTCAGAAAAATGTAAGAAAGAACATGTTCTTAGTGTTGAGTTTCATAATATAGACACATTAAGCTCATTTCTAATCTTTAGTTTCACTAAATGTCATTAAATTGTTCTGGAAGTGACCTAAAGAAAAGGAAGCTGCAAATAATTTCATCTTGGCAGGCAAAAATCTCACTATACATTAGGGTGGAAATCTCCCTGACCTAGTGACAAAGCATGAAGATGCTTTTTGAAAGAGACTTCAAAGCCTGTCTGTAGATCTCTCTGAATAAAGGCATCTGCCAAATGCTGTAAATGTGAATGGTGATGCACCTTGAAAGGCCCGCCAGTCCATTTCTGGGCACCATTCACACACTCACCTTGGGACAGTGTAGAGATGCCAATCCATCTACCGGCCTGTTTTTAGGAGGTCTGAGAAAACCAACAGACATAACATGTGAATCTCCGCACAGACATTATCCCAAGCTCAGGATCAAAGCAGGTGCTCCAGAGTTGTGAGATTTCAATACTACATGCTGTGCCACATTGTTGTTTTCTCTTGTTCAAATAATATAGACTCAAGACACTAAGTTTCATCCCTTATTCCTTGCATTAAACATCAACTAATGTTATATGATGCAGTTCATGACTTTAAAAAGTAGCAAAAACCAAAATGAGCAAAGTCTTAAAACTGTATGGAAAGAGTAAGAAGTTCTCACTAAGAACCCTCCTCCTTGGATGGTTTCAGCTCTTTTATAGAGCATTTGCTATTTTCATCAAGGGCCATCGAAACTACATATGAAACCTGTGAGGTATTTTGTAGAACTGCATAATCCACTGTCAGGTGCCTATTTCTCTTGGAGGAGAACAGTAATTACTCGCCTGAGCTACGTGAAATCTAAGCATCTCCAATAGCCAGGATGAAAGAGGCGGCCTGAGTCACCCCAATTTCACACATTTTATACTGAGAGAAGCAAGAATAATGAATCACATTATGGGCTGCAAAGCATTGTCAAAATGTCATTCTATTCTAAGCACTGGTGTTAAGATGTAAAGGAATTGCGCAAGCCAGTGGACGGATAATGCAGTGTGACTGATGGGGAAAGAAGCAGCGTGTCCGTTTGCTCTCGACCACTGAAGTGCACTCAGGCTGTATGTTCAGGCCGGAGGCTGAGACTGAGACTCTCATTCAACATGGAAAAATACCATCAAGTCTGTCTCAGACACTCAGATTTTCATTTGTCATTATCAGTAATTCCATCCCCTCAGACTTGTAGACTTTTAAACAGGAATCAGGGTTTAAGAGGTTACAAACTAGCACTTTAAAAAAAACAAAAAAAAAAAAAAAAAAAATCTACTGTGAAGCACCCAGACCTATGCTCATCTTGCAGGTGACACATCCCGGCTTTGTCAGTTTTACTAATATATCGTAAGGCATATCACAATCACAGTATAATCGCTATATATTGTTTGTCAGTGTCATACCTCGACAAATATAATGTGAGCTATGTGGCTTTTGTGTTTTTGCTGGTTAATCATAGAGGTAACATTAACGAGGGCAACATAAGAGTGAAATCTTTTTATTTATTTATTATTATTATTATTACTATTATTATTTGTATTTTCTGTTCCATAACTGCAGAGAAAAATGAGGAAGAGGAGCATGAAGCCAAGCAAGAAATTAAAAGGCGGCTTTCTCGGAAGGTATCTCACATTTCAACTTTCTGTCTTTTTATCAAATGCAACTTACATTTAAAAACTCTAGTCTTTAATCCTTCACGGTTTAACTTCAGTAATTAAGTGTTTTTATTAGTTTCAGACACACTGTATAAATTCTAAAGTTACTGGCACGCTGTAACTCTACGCTGTCCTCAGCTGTATATTTGTATTCGTGGTGCACTGCGCCATCTGGTGGATGTGAAGTGTACAACCTGTAAAGTGTGGGGTTTAATTCTGATCAAAGAAATTCCATATTGAATGGCATGTATATAGCCGCCAGAATGAATTACTTGTGTGTATGGAGCTGAAGCTGTGAGTTTGCTATAGAGAAATGATTTGTTGATTCACTGGAGAAAAAAAGGTCCCCTTTAATCTGTGAAGCAATGAAGCGCAATAATTTTGAGCATGCTGTGTCTACCCTGCTTGTGCACATATTTAAAAGTTAGTCCTGAAATTAAATAAGTTTGCCATCTACAAGATTCAGCCATTAGGTTAACTAACTAAATAACTAGAAACTCTCATTACAATTCACTGTGGAGAATTTCAGAGCATTTATGTTTGTTGTGGTTTTTGTTTGTTTGTTTGTTTGTCTGTAGCTGAGTGTCCGGCCAACAGTCGCCGAGTTAGTAGCACGGAGGATCTTGCGGTTTAACGAGTATGTAGAAGTGACTGAGGCGAAAGATTATGATCGGCGTGCTGACAAGCCCTGGACCAGGCTGACACCTGCAGACAAAGTGAGACTTTCACAAATTCTTCCTTTTCTCATACAGATTGTTCTGATGATAATCATATAACCATCACGTCCATGCTATAAATGGAAGATATAGAACCTGTCATTGCGTAGTAGTTGGATTCAAATGATCCAGGATGAAGGAGAGGAAAACACAGACAGCACACTGACTTATCAATGTTAAATTGTTATTCCATTAATTGTTTTACAGTGTTTTGCTATTGTGTTGTATTGTAACATGTTCGTGCTGCCTCCTAATGGCCATTGCACAAGTGTTCAGGTAAAATGTTTTGGATAAAAAAAAACTTTGATGTTGCTAATCAAAACGGATTGTGTTAATTGTGTTAAAGTTGTAAATCATGTGCAGAATTTTTAAAACAAACCAAAAACTGTAGGTTTTGACAGTGATATAGACATTTCGCTTAAGTGGAAAGCTCAGCTTGTCATTTCTCAACATGCGAATTTCAACATTCAGTTATTGGCTAATTATTAATGGAAGGACTGCATGAAGTTGGGATGAAGTTTTGGTTAGATGTTATTTCTGGATGAATTGTGGACTTATCTTTCTTTTTTGTTTGGCAGGCTGCTATACGCAAAGAACTTAACGAGTTTAAAAGCAAAGAGATGGAAGTTCATGAAGAGAGCAAACAATTTACTAGGTAAGTCAGTGTACTGTATAGCAGCACATGTGCACTAAGATGTAGCCATGTGATACTACATAGTTAAACAATTCATAATATTTGCACCCGAAATTTTCTATTTTATTTTTTTGAGATCTTAACTTGGGTTGTATCAAATAATGTCCATGTTTTGCAGAATATCTGTTCTCCTTTAAAGAAAACCTGCACATATTTTAACAAATAATCTGATCATGCTAATTATACCTCAAGTAGGTGTAATATAGGAAAAGAAAATGTTTATATGCATGCAGTCTGGTCCATAAGTATTTGGATTTTTTTTGTGCCAAATGTATTGTTATTTTAACTATCTAACACAATATATTGGGGTTGAAATTAAATAATGAATATGGAAACTGAAAGCAGAATGCCCCAAGAATAAGCAGCACCTGGAGACAGCTGCAATAAAGGCCTGGCAGAGCATCACCAGGGAAGAAACCTGCATCTTGTGATGTCCGTGTGTTTCAGACTTCATTCGGCTATTGACTTCAAAGGATTTGCAGCCAAGTATTAGAAATGACAATCTAATTTATGGTTGTTATTTTGTCTGATAATTTTTGTTCCCTTAAAAAATGGAGGTGGGAGAGGGGCACTATTGCTGATATTCCTACACTGTTCATCTAATTTACCCTCAAAGTAAATCTGAATTTCTGCACATTATTTAATATACAGTGTTTAATTTTAACTCCAGTATACTATGTTAGACAGCTGAAATAACAATAACTTAATAACAAACATATGTATAGACTTGATTTTATATTTTCTTATATGCTGAATGTTATGTCTAGACTAGGCACTTTAATTCCACCTCGACTTCATTTCGAGAGCACTTTCACAAACTGCAATGGGTACAAAAGTGCTGCACATGGAGTTACAAAAATGATCACATGCAGCCTAGAATACAACAAGCGTTTAAAACGGACAAAGACAGAATTAAAACATTATATGACAGTACAATTTATATTGCATTAATTAAAAGCTAGAGAAAGGATATACAGTAACCCCTCGTTTATCGTGGTAGATAAGTTCCAGTACCAGGTGCGATAGTTGAATTTCCGCTAAGTAGGGGTACCATATTTATTTATATAACGTGTGCAGTGTTTGGAGTTTTTAAAACCCTCCCTGTACTATTAACAACCCACCCTTTACAGTACTATACTACAGTAACATTTAAGATTACAAAAATAACAGTAACATTTAAGATTAAAAAGAAATAAAGAATTTTACTGTACTCACCACGAAAAAAGATGAAATAAAACTTGAAGGATGAATTTGCTGCGCAGCCGATGATTGTATTTACATCTCTTCCTGGGACACCTCTTCCACTTCTTCCGAAGGTGCAACCAAAAGGGCACGCGGGGTTCTGTATTGTATGGACATCGCATTCCCAATGGTTCTTTTTTTGTCATGTGAGTTATAAGTTAAAATAGTAGAGTACTGTATATGTTTTTTTTTTTGCTATTTTACGCTTATTTTTTTGTTCCTAGACTAGAAAATACTATTAATTATTAATATTTTAATGGATATTAAACCGTAATATATTTTTCCATATATATAATATATATATATATATATATTAAAAAGTCCGCGATGTCGTGAATCCGCGATAGCTGAACCGCGAAGTGGCGAGGGATTACTGTACACCATACCCATAGTCAAGCATGCTGGTGGTAGCATCATGCTTCTCTTCCGCTGGGGCTCTAGTAAAGTTAGAGGGAATCATGGATAAATTCGAATATCAATCTGTTTTGTCACAAAACTTGCAGGCCTCTGTTAGACGGTGAAGAAAATTGCACCAGAACACCCACCACACCAGCTATTGGTCGAGAGTAGAGGAGAGTGATTTAGCCAATACAGGAATGCGGGAATTTCGCCAAGTTATACCCCTACTCTTTACGACAAGGGACTTTTAAGGACCACAGAGTGTAAGTACCTTGTTTTAACATCTCATCCAAAAGACAGTGCTGTTTTTACAGTATAGTGTCCCAATCACTATCCTGAGGCATTAGGACCAACCCTGCTGGCCTCACAAATACCACATCCAATAGCAACATCCTGAGGAGTACC
>JAOUWY010000062.1:26842091-26853500 GCA_025728095.1 Prietella phreatophila | reverse complement strand
CGCCGTTAATCTCACTTCCGGTTACCACCCCCAAGCTAACGGACAGGCAGAACGAGCCAACCAGGAAGTCATACGGTTTCTTCGGACATACTGCTCTGCCAACCCAAGGGACTGGAGTCAATAGCTACCATGGGCAGAATATGCCCAGAACTCGTTACAACATTCAGCCACCCAGCTCACCCCGTTCCAGTGTGTCTTGGGTTACCAACCACCGTTATTCCAATGGAACGCTACTTCCACGGACTCGCCATCAGTAGATGAGTGGTTCCGCCGAAGTGAACAGGTCTGGGAGCGTGCCCATCAACTCCAACCGAAATATATCAGACCCTTCCGAATCCTGAGGCAAATTAATGAGGTCATGTATCGTCTGGACCTTCCGAGACATAGTTGCATCGCCCCATCCTTCCATGTCTCACTTCTCAAACCTGTGATCACGGGCCCCTTGGCCACAGCTGTGCCTGAGAGTTCCCCACCGGAACCGCTGGAGATAGAGGGCCGTCCAGCTTACCGCGTCCACAAGATTCTAGACTCTAGACGGAGGAGGGGAGGACTTCAGTATCTGGTATATTGGGAGGGTTATGGACCAGAGGAACAATGCTGGGTCCCAGCCCCGAGACATTCTGGACGCAGGCCTGCGTAAGGACTTCCATGCGGCTCATCCAGACAAACCGCACCCTGGAGGAGGGGGAGGCCTCAGAGATCATTAGCTCCCGGAGTGAGCCCTTTGAGGGGGGGGCTCTGTTATGACACGGCGAGATCAGCGCGGCAGTTCACTACGTGTAGTCCAGCCCAGGGACAGGGCGGAAGAGGACTACACTTCCCAGTCGTACCCGCGCTGGAGTTCGCTGGAGTTCTAATTGATATCACCTGTAGACACTTTCGGTTATATAAGGGCCTTCCTAGCATGAGCCACTTGCGAAATATACACTCCGCAGTCTCAGCTCTGTATGTTTACTAAGCCTTATTCATGTTTGCTCGATTCTCGGTTTCACGCTCAGCTTACACTATGCTTTAGCCTATGCCCTAGATACCTTTCTTACCTGTTTAATTCTGTTCCGAATCTCTCTTTGTTTTGATCTCTCCGCACGCCCGCGCTTGTCTCCAGCTACGCTCCGTGACATCCCTATTATATATTCATTAATTTTTTTATTTATTTTTTTACATTTTGCTGATTCTGCAAGGTGTATGTAAACTTATGATCTCAACTGTATACTTGACAACAATTTATAATAATAATATTTTATTAGATTTGCCTATTATAAAATTTTTGAGTTTCTTCCATAAGTTTGCTGAACTGAACTGTTAGAATCTACCCCAAAGCTGAGATGCACTTGCAATGCTTGTGCAAGTGAAGCTGGGGTTCATGAAGCAGCAGATCATCATAATGGCAGTATAATCTCCAGAAAGATTTTCTTTTAATAATGATAGATCATTTAAAGACCCCAGTGGAGATTTATTACAATGTACACAGTATGTAGTCCGCATGGGCTACATAAATTGGCTATATAAACAAAAGCAAATATCTTTTGTGAATTTCAGCCCAATTTGTATAGAATTGTAGTAAAAATATGGTATTATTTTGGAATTAAATAAGATGGTGCTTAGGTTGGGCTAATGGAGCAAACCACTGACAGTAGAATGCAAACAATAATGCACCTACTATTCATCTGTATACCCCATTTTATTCGTTTAGAGCATATCTGTTCATTACAAATAATGCATTCATATTCAGTTACAACTCTACTCTGGCCCAGTATCCTCTATTTACTTGACATGACATTAATCATCATTTCCTCCATTACACCAACTGCTGTCATTGGCACACAAGACCTTCACCAGACTGAGTTGTAAGAGCAGGTCATAAATCAGAAGTTCTTTATTGCAGAAAGCTTTTGAAGGTGCTGTTAATGTACGAGGTGTGGATCTGCACATTTTTCTCACACAGAGTATGCAGCTAATCTGATTATAGGAAACACTCAGCTTAATGCATTCAGGTTATAAAGCCATCTGAGTTATGGTTTATGAAATGCTCATCTAATTATATTGCAATCATCAAATGGCTTCAGAATTAGGCAACATGTATCACAAAAATAAGTATGAATCACTTTCTGGTACAAGAGTGAGATGAGTTAGATTAGAAATGTTGAAAGGAAGTTTAAGGCACATTAATTAATGCTCATAATGGTCATTAGACCATGAAAGCATGAAGTTCTATGTACTGAGTGTGCATGTCGTAAGTTCCTGAAAAATTAAATAAACACAATGCACAGAGAGTGGAGAAAATGATCCATTACATGCTGAAGTATAAAGGCTTTTACGGCTTACTAAATGAGTCGTGCTTCCTCATTATGTGCAAATAGGCATGTCATTCAGGTTACTCCAACTGAGGTGTGTTAAAACTGGAGTCAGTACAGTATCGCCAAATGGCCTGAGAGTTATTCTGAAAAGAAGTTATAATGAAAAAGTCGTTATAATGCAGTTAGCTTGGCAACTCCAGCCAAATTGACACCCAGCTGATTATGCTGTTTATTGCACTCAGGAATGTGAATATTAAGAAACCTGCCATAAACCACCTGTCTATGCTATATTACTATACATATCATCCACCCTGACCGATCATGAGTCTGATCATGCTGATTATAAGGATGCTGAAAAGAGAGGTCCATCATAAAACACACTAAGTATGTTTACGTACATTGAAATATTTGTGATTAGCGATACTAATTTGTTCTGTATTTATATTGTTCCTGCTAGAAATTTGTGGTTAATGACATCCTGACATCACAGGGGGGGTCTTTGCTAGACCAGTTAAAATGGTGTTTAATAGGAGAACAAATGTCAATAGCTATAGTGCTGTGAAAAAGTATTTGATTTCTGATTACTTATGTTTTTGTGTACATCTCATTCTAAATCGTTTTAGATCTTCAAATGAAATACAACATAAATCAAAGGCAACCTGAATAAACAGACATTACATTTATATTTAAAAAAATAATTATTATTATTGAAGCAAAAGAAGTTATCCAAAACCTATCACCAATGTTGAAAAACTAATTGCTTCCTTAAACTTTAAATATGGTTGTGCCATCTTTAGCAGCAATAACTGCAGCCAAATGCTTACAATAACTGGAGATCAGTCTTTCACTTACTTCTAGGACTAGGATTTACTCCTATGCTTTGGATCATTGTCTTGCTGCATAATCCAGTTGTGCTTGCGTTTCAATTTACGGACTGAAGATCAGACATTCTCCTTCAGGGTTTTCTGTTAGAGAGCAGAATTCATGTTTCCCTTGATTATTGAAAGTTGCCTAGGTCCTGAAGCAGCAGAGCATCCCCACACCATCACACTTCCTCCACCATGCTTGACCGTAGGTATAATATTCGTTTTGTGGAATTCAGTGTTTGGATTACACCTGATGTAACAGGAACCATGTGTTCAGTTTCACATTCGACTCATCAAGCCACAGAACATTCTCCTAAAATGTTTGAGGATCATCAAGGTGTGTTTTGGCAAAATTTAGACGAGCCTTAATGTTCTTCTAGGTTAGCACTGATTTCACCTCACCACACTTCCATGGATGGCATTTTTGCCCAGAGTCTTTCTGATAGAGGAGTCATGAACAGTGACCTTTATTGATGAAAGAGGGGCCTGTAGGTTCTTTGATTTTGTCCTTGGCTCTTTTGTGACTTCCTGGATGAGTAGTTGCTGTGCTCTTGGAGGAATTTTGGAAGGCCAGCCTTTTCTGGGAAGGTTCATTACTTTGCTGAGTTTTTCCATTTGGAGATAATGGCTCTCACTGTGGTTCTTTGGAGTCCCAGAGCCTTTGAAATAGCTTTGTAACCTTTCCCAGACTGCTGTATTTCAATCACCTTCTTCCTCATAATTTCTGGAATTTCTTTCAATTTTGGCATAGTATGGTACTGAGTAAGACCTTTTAACCAACTTCATGCTGTTTAAAAAGTTCTATTTAAGTGTTGATGTGATTAAACAGGGTCTGCAGTAATCAGGCCTGGTTGTGTCTAGTCCAGATGAACCCCATTATAAATGCAGTTTCATAGAATTGTGGAAATATTAACTATGGGGGCAAATACATTTTCCCCCACAGATTAGATAACTTTTTTGCGTCAATAAATAACTTTATTATTTAAAATTTATAATGTAGTTTGTGTTCACTCAGGTTGCCTTTGTTTTATCTTAGCGTTTCTAAAACAATTTAGTATGAGAAGAATTCAGAATGGAGAAAATACTTTTTCACAGCATTGTATGTTTCCATCCACACATTTTTATGCAAATTTGGGATATTGCATAAAAAACGCTGAATGGTAAAACCAGATGCGAATAGAATCTCCAAAAGGCACACAAAAAACTTGGGAGCTCAATTGAGGTGGATAATTATTTTTATTCAGTAAGTAGACCTGCGCATAAACTATGATGGAAACACATTTACCCAATAAATTCCTTGAAGTGAACCAAAAAATATATAATGTGACTTTGCCTCAACTAATTGTGTTATTGGATAACTGGCTCAGAAAAGTAAGCTGGGGCGCAGTGGGTCTCATAACTGGACTGACCAGTGGATCTTTTTGCACAACATCTCAAATGTTCCGTTTGTCATTCTGAAATGCCTGAGTCAACGTCTGTCATTGAAATGATTTAGTATAATTACCTCCAAGAACCGTGTCACATGATTTTCTTCCCAAATATCAGGCATCCGCCTCCGATCACGAGATAAGATGAAGTTTGTGATAGTGTCACTTTGAAGCATAAGCAATTTATTATATTGGAAAAAAGAGCCACAGTGGCAAAGTTCCACAATGCAATGCAACTATACGATACAGTTGCACTGAGTTATAAGAGAGACTCAGCTCGCTGATGAGAGCAGGATGGTGTTGATGAAAAACAGTGGAGTTGGTAATTTGGTACCGGTAAGAGAGATAAGAAAGCTCCATTAATCTCTTTAGGTAGAGATGCTTTTCCAGTGACACAACTGTAAGAAATGGTTAGAAAAGAGACCAACGTGTCAATGAAGGAATTAAACCCCCACAAAAAAGAGTCAACTTTGAATTGAATCATAAAATCAATCAACCACTGAAGATTACATGTTGATTATAGATTGATATGCAAATCATTCAGGGTGGTTATTTCCTTTCACAACGTTGTGCAGGACGGCTCTAGCGATAATAATCCTCTTCAGAAAGCTTGTTCAATTTTTCCAAACACTGACATTAACACAGGCCACAAAAACAAAATGGGTTCCTCAGCAGGAGTGTGAAAACAAAGAAAAGGCAGATCAGCTTGCCGCAGCATGCTACGTCTGACACAGCAGAATCGTGTGTTCGCCACTTCGACTCAAACTGTGGGGACAGCTGGTGAGGACTTACCCAGGCAAGACACACACACACACACACACACACACACACACACACACGTGACTAGACACGCTTTTTCAAGAAACCAAACCAAAGCTCCTACATTACTACAATATTTCTGTAGTATGTAGAGCCACATCACTGTTGAATTCTTCAATCTGATTGGCCAGAATGTGTTGATTAATTTTCTGTAACACTTCTGTTAGAGCTGCTATCATAAGAACCCAAATTCCTCAGATCTCAATCCACTCAATCGTCTGTGCGATGTTCTGGACAAACAAGTCTGATCCATGGAGGCCGCACTTCGCAACTTACAGAACTTAAAGGAGCTGCTGCTAACGTCTTGGTGCCAGATACCACAGCACACCTTCAGAGGTCTTGTGGAGTCCATGCCTCAACGGGTCAGAGCTGTTTTGGCAGCAGAGGGGACCTATACAATATTAGGCATGTGGTTTTAATGTCATGGCTGATCAGTGTAAATGTTTGATGAGTTTAGCAATGGCCCTTAGACTTCCTTTATGAGTTCTGAGTAAACTAACGTGTTTTTTTCTCAGTAGTCTGTTATGAGAGTTTTGTGAACAAAGATAAGGTTGTTATAACCTGGAGTATTCCTTCAAAACTGCAGGAGTGGAAGGGGTTGATTTGATTGAGCCAGCAGCCTGAGGAGTACACCACCAGTGTCCTGTCCTATCATGGCTGGACCTTTGAGAGAGACACTGAACCACTTCCGAGGTGCAGGAGGCTTACACTTTGCATTGACCTGAGATTCTTTTTATATTTAAGATTATAACAAAATACATGGAGAAATGTAGTAATATAATGATGTATTATATTATAATAATATTTATGTATTATTTTCTTACAACAGTAGGTCATGTTTTATTCCAGAGCAATTTCACAATGGCAGTTTTTTCATTTATTAGCGAACAGCGTTTAACGTTGTGGAACATCCACGGAACAAGTTGACTCCTGTTATGACTTGTTTTACAACAGCTACAAACAGTTGTTCTCTCACCCTCCATTTTGCTTCTTTCTTGAAGTTAATTGAAAAAACTTAACATGAAAAGCTGCTTTTTTATTATCAAGAAACCAGGAAGCACAAATCTTGATGGAAGACGTATTAACTGTTACAAAGCACTGATACTGGAGATTCCTTCCTTAAATGTTTAATGAAGATCCCCTGACAGAAAATTCACCATAACAATGATTTTATGTTTTTTACTTTGTTTTAAATAAAGTTCAATTTCAGTTATTACTAGTTTTAGATTATGCGACAGATCCATCACAAGTCCCTGTGGACCAGTCGTAACTATAGAAACGATAACATATACACAATGTTATCTGTCTCCTCGATGAACATTTTCTCAGCTTGCTGCCCTTTGTCTACCTTGCATGTTTCACCTGTGAGGCGAACAAGGAATCTTTATGTTTAACAGCAATGAATAGAATAGAGTTAACTTGAATGTGTGGTGGAGGATGAGCATGCAAACAT
The DNA here is from genome assembly GCA_025728095.1 of Prietella phreatophila. NCBI lineage: Eukaryota > Metazoa > Chordata > Actinopteri > Siluriformes > Ictaluridae > Prietella > Prietella phreatophila. The sequence continues at coordinate 26,846,638 of JAOUWY010000062.1, read as the reverse complement.
TATCCCATTTTATTTATTTCAGATACAGCTGAGAGTCATATACAAAATGGCAAAAATATGGAAATTCACTTAATTGATTAAAAAAAAAACTTTTAAAAATCTCATTCACACTTGACCCCTACCAACTTAGAAGGCTAAAGTCCTCTCTGGTTGATGCTTCACTCTAAGCATCCTCAGGTTTGTCAGCAGGAGGTCCGCAGGGCTGCAGCATCTTCTCCATTAGGTTAAAACGCACACGAGCCTTGCTCTCATTCTCAGCGACGGAGAAGTAGTTGAGGAGGTCGAAGTGGCCCATGTAGGAGCAGTAAGAGTCTCTGTGCTGGTTCACCAGCCATTCCCACTTGGTGGTGTCTGCGTGTCCTGTGCCAATGTACTTCGACTGCAGGTGTTCCAGCTGGCTGTGGATGTTGTAACGGTCCGTCATCTTTGCTTACAGGTCAGGTGTGAAGCCACTGAGGAGGGGGAAAGAAAAAAATAAAGAGAGAGAAAAAGAATTAAGTCATTAGAGTTTATTCTGGCAAATCCTTTCAATGAGTAAAGGCTCAGTATGTGCCTCCTTGTTAAATTGGTAAGTTTCAAAGCTGAAAGCTTTTGAAAAGTACCAGATGTTATAAAAACAATTTTCTAAGTACCTCTACGCTCTGCAAAGTGGAGAAAATTAATAACTCTGAATCAGCAAGATTGAGGTAACTACCTGAGCTGGGTAATTAGACACAAAGCAGCTTTCATTGGAATGAACCAAATGCACAACAAGTTGACCTTCTCCAGGTTGACCGAGTCTTTTCAAAAGCAAAAAAACAATACAAGTGCACCAAATGACGGGTGGGCCAATTAGACAGGCCGAAAGGAACTATGCGCCCCTCACGTACACATGTACAGTAAATAAACCAGTTAAATGAAATTTCTGTCCAAACAGATGAGCTTACAATTTTTATTTTTTTTTAATTACTGCAGATTTTCCACAGATTTGGGCCTAGATGTGTTGTGACATCAGCACAGTGCACATGCAGCCAAAGCCCTCTTCAATTCACATGCGTCGAACATGAGTACACATAAAAGGTCTCATTTAAGAGCAAACACCGCAAAAGACTGTGCAAAACAACTCCGTGCAATTCAAGTAGTTTTCCGCAAAAAAGCACAAAAAAACTCTTAAAAAGCAGCAGCAAATTCAAGCCTTTTTGGCCATAACTGAGGCTGTGATGGTGGCCATGACAACCGAAATGGTAATGCTACAGCATAGACATTCTATATAACTGTGTGCTTCCAGTGACAATCAGGTGTCCACAAACTTGTTTGTGTGGGTGTGTATATATTATATATATCTCTCAAATAACTCGAGGATGTTCCTGAGACTGCTTCCCTTTTAAGCAACCTCCGCTTATCTCTTACGGATGGGACACGAACATCAAATCTGTCTCATGGTACCTGCAGCGCTGTATCCATTCAAGATACCCAAATACAAGTTCACTAAGCCCCTTAAATCCCAGGCCTTAAAGGATTTCAGCACTCATCCCTCCTTGTGCTTCATGCCAAGAGCTGTATATAACCTTTCCTGCAACAGATAATCATTGTACCCTGGACAAACCAAGAGGACGCTGGCTGATCATTCTGTCCAGCACCTTTGTACCATTAGAATGAAGGATTTCTTCTTTCCAGTGGCAAGACACTTCACTGTTTGCACTGCTAGTTGATGTAATGGGAGGAATGTAGTGATGAAAACAGGAGAAAGAGCTCATCTACAGCCTTTGGAACCCCATGGAATGAAGGTTTCGATGATTGTCACCATCAGCCATGTTGAATATCGACTAGTTTAACATCTCAGAAGCAGTTTGCTTCCACACGATTAAGATCTCAAACCTACCGATTCTCGACAAGCTCTGTGCTCAACATTTAACTACATTCAGAGTTACTTCTCATGTGAAACCATTGTCTTCACAGACACACCTGCAGGGTAGCGACACAGTTACTGACTGTCAGTCCATCTGTTACTATGAACTCATTTCTCCTCCCTCATCTACTCTGTCCAGTGTAAACGAACCTCCATAAGACCATCACTGAGCAGAAACTGCACTTGTTCGTAAGTCAGAAGTGTACGTGTGTACCTTCTCTGCACTGCAGGGACATGGGGTGCTGGTGAGAGTGCATCACAAACAGAAGCGCTTATATGGCCTCGAAGTTCACTCTGAGGAACAGCACTACTGACTAACACTGGGGTTAATAGGCTACACGACTGTTTGAATCTTATTCAAACATCTGAAGCCATCACGCTGAGATCAGGACATCAAATATGGTTCTAAAATACACGTTACACAAGAGAAGCTAGTTATTAGCTGGAGCTAACGTTGGCCGTTTTGTTCATTCGCTTGCTAATTAGTTACCTAACTAGTTATTCATTCTATAACACTGAACACAAGCATAACCTTTACGAGCGATCACATCTAGAAGCACAGTACCTTATTTTAGGCTTCTTTTTTTGTTCAAAAAATACAATCCCCGTCTGAAAGTGCCGAAGAGTGTTAGCAAGGAAAGCAGATGGATGGGCGAAACGCAAAGCGGAAGTGAACGCTACAAATGGCGTCCGGGTGGAAAGCAAGAACAAAACAAAACAGAGTTCCGTTTTGGTTTTTTTAAAAATCTTATTAACGCAGTAAATAGTATGTTATAAGAGCATGCCGAGTCTCTATAAATGGCTCTTTATTATTAAAATAATAATAATAATAATTAATGAAGCAACCAAAATATACCGTATTTAATGACTTACATTAGTGTCTTGTTAGAATGACTTGTGTAATGTCAGGACTTGTCTTCTGCTGTGGAAAAACTATTTAACCTCAGGAATCAGTCAAGTGCTTTTTCTGTCTGTCTGTGTGTCTTACTGTATCCATTACCCTGGATCCTTTTACTGATGTACAGATATACACTGTGTTACTCAATGTGACTTGATTTTTGTGCAGGTTTAATCTCACTAGGCTTCACATAGCTACATGTCACAGTGACCAGACATATAAGATTTATTCACTCTTCAATCTAGCTCAGCAAAATTAATTCATCTTCAGTTACTGCAATATTTGGGTCAGGGTTGCTGTGGATCCAGAGATTATCGTGGGAACACTGGGCATAAGGCAGGATGGAGACATTGGATGGAGAAGCCGGTTCATCACTATATACAAGGCCGGATTGGGACATCATTTTAGGCCCAGAGTCACACCCATCCAGGCCACCCCATACAACCACAACAAAATGTGAAAGCACTGACAATCCTATTTTTTCTTTCCTAAATTCAGTTTATTGCACACAGTACGGCCATCCTATATTAACATTAACAAGAAACTTAGAGGTAGTGAAGCAGTCCTAATTTATATCAGCTTACATGGGTATGCCAAGCATTTAACAAACACCAGAAGTGCAAAGCTGCCAGTAACTTTCCACTTTTCACACCCAAAAGTACATTAAATGCAGAGGAAAGGTAAACAAAGACATTCTTTTGCCATTTTTATGTTAATGCAAATGAACAGAACTGTTTCCACATTGAAAATGTAAACTGTTTAACCTCACTGTAATTTGTGAGCACAGAATCTAAATTTCTTTTAGTTAAACTTAATGTATCACATTAGGGCAATGGTTTTTGTTTTGAGACTTAAAAATACTTAAAATGCCTGAGGTTTAACCATACTATATTTCATACAAATATATTAAAGCATATTTAATTTCTCTTAATTTACCTCTGCCTGTCATCTCAGGTTGACCCTGAAGTGTGACCGCTACTACCAGGTTGACTCTCTTCACCCTGAAAAAAGGCTGGGTTTTTGGGAACCTGCTAAATATGGGAAGACATAATTCTCTAAATTGCCTAAATATCTGTTAGTACAATAGTAACTACATCATGGCAATATCTATTTAGAAAAATACTAATATTGAACATGATATTACCTTTTTTGGCTCATAGCTTTGAAAGTGTTTGTTTGTTGTTGTTGTTGTTGTTGCTGTTGGTTGCTCTAGATCAGGGGTGCACAATACGTCGATCGCGATCGACCGGTCGATGGCAAAGGAAGCTCGGGTAGATCACAATTGAAAAAATTTATTTTTTTTAATGGTACAGGACATGCCAGTCTGAGATCTCGTCTTTTCTCTCTCCACGCGTGTGCGATCAAACGCGCCAGCGCTAACGGCTAGCGAGCGAAATCACCGACTTAACTTCCCAGTTTATTCCTGCTGATCAGCTCAGTTAATGCCTTTAAACGGAAAATGCAACTTCTATCCTCAAAGCTGCAGCGGCATGATTTTGGGAACTTCCAAAATCTCGTGTCAGATCTGGAGACGCAGCGGAAGGCTTGTGCGCAGTTGAACATTGTAAGCTACACGGAGCAGATTGACACCTGTCGCTCAGAGTTTCACACACGCTTTCAAGACTCTACTTTATTGGAGGCATTCGCTAAAATTCATGTGCTACACATTTAGGGACAATGTTGTGGTTGATTCACTCGCATCGAAAATTGCAGCGCTGTTTCACCTGAACTCGTCTGAAGTGGAGGATGAGATTTTGAAAC
>JAOUWY010000062.1:26828622-26841991 GCA_025728095.1 Prietella phreatophila | reverse complement strand
TATAAATATATGTTTCGCATTTTTAATGTAGGTAGATCTCCTTGACTGGTCATGTTAAAAGTAGCTCGCAAGTTAAAAAAGTGTGAGCACCCCTGCTCTAGATGTATTTGTAATTCCTACATTAAAAAAATTTTTTTTTCAATATCCATCCATCTTCTATACCGTGTATCCTTTTCATAGTCAGGGGGAACCTGGGGCCTATCCCAGGGAGCATCTGGCACAAGGTGGGGGTGGGACCCTGGGCGGTGTGCCAATTCATCACAGGGCACTAAATTTGGATATTTGTCTGTTAAATTACTTAGTATTATAACTATATAGTAGATAACACTGTCCTTTAGCAAATTTGAGTGGCAATAGTAATAGCGCTGATGTTTGCTATAGTGAAACTGTGGTTAATACTTGATTAGCTAAGTTAGTGAGCACAAAGATACAGTATTTACAGACGAGATGCATTTGAAGCCCTGAACTGGTTTTAGAAGACTTTCTTTTTGTGTGTCCTTTCCCACTCTGCTCCACATGGCTGCTTCCTCTCCATTCTCTCAGTTTCCTCTCCACCCTCTCCTTTTCCTCTACATCCTCTCCACTTCCTCTCCATCCTCTCTGATTCCTCTCCATTCTCTCTGTGCAGTGATGAGTCTGTTCGAAACTGTTCACCGGAGCTGAGGAGAATTGTAGTGTTGCAAGTCAAAACTAACAGGTTCATGATTTATTATCGATTTATTATCAAATGCTGAAGTTGGAAAGTATCACTTGGGTACATAGGACACACAATAATAAAAAATAATAATAAGTAATTTTAAAAATTCTCCCTGAGCTTCCGGTGAGCTTCCGGTGGCCAGTTCAGGCCTGACTATATACGACAGTATATGCACACATCTACACATTCACTCACACCTAGGGGCAATTTACTGTAGCCAATCAACCTACCAACAAGTTTTTGGGAGTGGGAAGAAACCAGAGAACCCAGATGAAACACATGCATACATGGGGAGAACATGCACATAGACTCAGGATCGTACTGGGAAACATGCAGCTATGAGGCAGCAACACTACCCACTGCATCACCCGTTTATTTATTTTTGTTTTATTTATTTCTTTATTCAATTTAATTTAATTTAATTTATATAGCCCTGTTAATAATGATCATTGTCTCACAGCAGCTTTACAGAAACATGTAAACACGGGATACAGATTTTAAATGTGTGAATTTATCCCAATTGAGCCAGCAGGTTGCGACGGTAGTAAGGAAAAACTCCCTAAGATGTTAAGAGGAAGAAACCTTGAGAGGAACTAGAAGAAGGGGAACCAGACTCAGAAGGGAACCCATCCTCATCTGGGTAATAATGATGTACAGCAGACTGATGAAGTCCTTTCTGAAACTATTTGAATGCCTATGCCAATTCATTTGTTTGTGCTATACACCAAAGAAATTTGGGCTTGAGGTCAAAAGATGGATATGAGACGAGATTTTAGGATTTCAGCATTTATTTCCTGGTATTTGCATCAAGAATTGTTAAACAATAAAACACATAGAAACTTTTGTATCAGACAAACCAATTTAATCAGACCACCCAGCTCTCTGGTCTTCATGTTGGCTTATACTTTTTAATAACAAATGCAGTCTTCAAAGTTGAAGCCTAGGGCTCGAACAAAGAGTAGACATTCAGAGCTCTTAATTCTTTAAACAATCAGTTTAACAGGGCACACCTGGGCATCAAAAAACTCTCAGTCACATAGTCCAATATTTTTGATCACTTCAATAAATGGTTGGGTTCAAACAAAAAGTTGCCATGTTCTCAGTTGTTGAACACATCTAGATGTAAATATGAGGATATGTATACCCATATTCATCTTTTGTACAGAGAAAACAATAAAATTTCCCTTGCTGTTCCAGTACTTTTGGAGAAGACATGATGAGTTCATGTTGGAAATAATTTGACATCCTAGCTTGAAAATCTGTATATTGTTTATTTATTTTGTTTAGCAGCTAGCAGAATTCAGACCATGTGGTTTTGCCGTCGGCACACACTGTCCAAACGTGCTCAGCATTTTCAAAACCTGTAACTACCTCTGTGTACACCTGGTATTTTGTCCTATAATATTGTAAACGGGTGGTAATTCATGCAACATTTTGTCATTTCATTCAAGATAGATCTGGATTTTGTCCATGTGTATTTTGTAACATTGAACGCTTTTCTGAATGCAAGTTCTTTTTCAGTCAAGGATGCCTGGGAATAAAAAGCCCACTGCAGATACTGTGAGGCATGTTTTTGCTGCATCATCATTCAAAAGGCTGTAAACAAGTCCAATGAAGCATGTGAGCTGTCCACAGACACCAGCAGTCTCTCAGATGAGCTTCAGCAGGATGAGCCCACTGCGTTCACCCATTAGACGTAAGGGTTTCAGTTCATCGAGTTTGCTTTGGATCCGGGGGCGTGCTGCTTGAAAGCGAATCTGATTTCCACCCTGATGTGATGCCTGTTTTATACCCATTCAAGTATTCATTCTTCTTGTGCTTTTAGTGACAAAGCTTGGTTATTTGCATAGTACATAATTTAAGTAACTCTCATAAAACTAATTATTTATTTAATTTGCCATTAGAAAAAAATTACTCATTACATTAACTTTAACAACTCTGAAACTTTCACACAGAGAGAGAGAGAGAGAGAGTACAGATCTACAAAAAGGTACAATTTTCAGGACATAGTACTCATCTTAATGACATCCCTGGCTCATTAATGTAATTCAGAGGAAATTAAATAGTCCATTTCATAACCACAACAGAATAGAATCATCTTCCTCAATGTCACCCCAGGAGTAAACAGTAAACCCTAGCCAAGCACAATCCATGATTCTCATAGATTCATTTTGTGAATGGTTAAAATGAGAACAGGATTATAATGGCTTAAACGAAGCTCACCTACTCATCTTAAAAGGAGCACCGTCTTTTCTTCCTTGAAATATAAAAAACAGAATCTCTTCAACAAAAAGGAGAGAGAAGATGTTTGTACACTAAATGGTACTCTGTCTCTTAGGATATGGATTTAAGCATGCACATCTTGCCTGCTGAAGTAGCAAAGCTTGTAATTTTCTTTTATGGTCTCAGATAATTCAGGCATATAGAGGAGGTTTTGAGGTCTGCATATGGTCCATTCCAGCCCTCAATTTTTATATATTAGGGGTACATAAAATAAGCTGTAAAGGCTGATTAGCATCAGAAACAGGATCTGTTTTCTCTAAGGTAACGTGTGCAACTACAATATAGTACTTATGGGACTAGTTTGTACAGAAACAGTGAGAAGAGCATGAAGGTAGGTAAGATTTCCATTTGCCATGGTAATATTCAGCACGCATTTTACCTCTCTGACAGTCTCATTTAGCCAAAGCTTCCCCTCTGGAGTGCTGTATTCTGGTCAGTGATATTAAAGAGCCATTGGTCATTACTGCGTCTGCTCCCTACTCTTAATGATTGGAGTGCTAAGCATATAAACATGTGAGCGGGGGAGAACAGTGGTGATTAATTGCATTGTATGAAGGCCTGGTTGTCTCAGGGAGGAAGGGTGAGCTTTAATTCAGTTGAGAAATATAGATAGATGTACTTTATTAATCCCCCAACAGTAAATCTGGTTTTATGTTTAACCTAATTAATGGACAAAGCGTGACCAATGTGTTGGCACCCATTATAAAACTTCAGTCTGATTCTTGAAGGCAGGATCAGCAATTTAGAAGTAGGGACACTTTCTTGGAAAATTTTTTCTCAGATTTAGATCAGGAGTAGCAGGAGTTACAGGAGCAACGTTGCTAATTTCCATGTCCAGCTTCATCCAGTAATAATGTTTTAAAAATGCAACCAATGTTTATTCTGGTCTCATTGCATTTTGATTGTTATTAAGTTTATAGGAAGCATTGCATATTTTTTTTTGCTCACATTAAATGTATCAGGGTGCGCTGCCATATTTTTTCTTTCCAGAGAGACTGCTATGAGTGCTGTGAAGGGTTTGCAGAATGACTGACAATACTAAATAGACAAGAAGGCAGTTAAACCTAAACATAATACACCTTATTCTATGTTCTACAGTGCGTGAATGTGTGTGTAACTGTGCCCTGAGATTGATTGACACCCTGTCCAGGGTGTCCCCCACCTTGTGCCCAGTGCCTCCTGGGATAGTCTCCAGGTTCCCCGTGACCCTGTAGGATAAGTGGTACAGAAAATGGATGGATGGATGTTCTACATATTTCCAGGTTGTCTGTCCTAGTATAAAATAATATTTAAAAAAAAAAAAAAAAAACTATTGCACCTTTAAAGATCCTCACCCATATGCAAACTAAGTAGAAAAGCCAGTATGAGCATATTGTACATTGAAGTCTTGAAATGAGCATAAGATTGGTTGCAAAAAGGAGAACCAACATCCAAACAATCAGGACAAGGAAGCATCTCTATTTGCCTGTCAGTCATGATGCCTGTGAATTCAGCACACTACCATTCAGGCATTGTATCCTAAATAGGCTTGGCTTTGGAGGGAGAACGAAATTGATGTTCTCTATTAGTTTGAATTTTGAGCTTCTTATCCACTAGCTTCATCTAACCTCACCTAGCCTAGTTCAAAAAGGCTTTTATTTTACCTTTATTGTCTTCATAATGAGGTTTCTTCATAAGTAATATGTGATCTTAGTCCTGTTATCCAAAGACAAGGTCAAAATGTTGAGTACTACCAGACTCCTGTAAACACCCAGATTATAAAGGTTCGAAATTGAGTCAATGACAATTAGCTTATATAATTCAAGGTAATTAAATTTTATGGCCATTATTGTGCTCACAATATATTTTGCAGCTGTATCTTTGCAGTATTTGCTCAGTTTCTTTGAATGGAATGTTGTATAATACATGCAGTCTTAAATAAATAAATTGTTATTTAATAATATCATTTAAGTCTAAAATATTGAAATCGGGGTTTATTATTTTTTTTTACTTACAAATATGGTAACTTTTACTACAAATTCATGCTTTGAATTTTTGTGAACCATGTAGCAAAAATACGTGATATGGCTTCTTCAAAATATGTCACCACACAGTAATTCTAGGCTCTTATTCCCTATATGTGTGACCTTGTGTACCATTATGGGTTAGTCTCAAACAATAGTTGATTTCACCGACTCACTGCATGAAAAGCAGCTTGCATGCACAGGAAAGTTTCTAGTAATGTTTAAGATAATGGTTTGTTTTTGTGCCATAGCTGCAGCTGGTCCATTAGTATGTGTGCTACTGCTGTGACATGCACTGTGTTTTAAGGGTGATTGTACAATATTACTGCCACCAACTAGCAAAACATCACCATCATTTAGAAGCGAGATATTCAAGGGGAGATGTATAAACAAGATGGATATCCCCACTCCTTTAACATAGGGCTGTTGTTGTTGTTGTTGTTGTTGTTGTGGTTGTTTTTTTAGCTTATTCGCTTTTAACTGTTTATGTTTTAGGGGAGTGTGAGGAAATCTACCATCCTCAGTGCACTGCTGTTCTCAATACTATATCAAGCTAGAGAATATCCCGAATCATCCTATTATGTGTATAAAATTAAAAGAACAGGGATGTTGTTATAAGAAAACTAATCAGTGAAGGTGTGGGGTGATGGTTTGATTGCCACCTGATGATGATTTTCCAATAAGAGCACATCCTAAAGAAAGAAAAAGGTATCTGGAAGGCATTTAAATGTTCCCTAGTCTAAGATTGTAAGAAACTAAGGTTCCCTTTTCTAATGAGACTACATTCTGATCTTAAATTGTATAATACCATCCTTAATGTGAAGCATGGTGGTGGATGTATCATGCTTTTACAGTCATGGTCAGAATTGAAGGAAGGATGAATGTAGCCAAAAACAGAGAGTTCCTTCTGATAAACCTGTTTCAGACTGATGCAACAATGATGAACAATGAGTAAAATGGGAGCTTCTCTTCAGATGAATTCCATCGCATCCATCCATTTTCTGTACTGCTTACATACACCTACACAGGGTCACAGGGAGCTTGGAGTCAATATCAGGGGACTCAGGGCACTAGGCTGGGGACACCCTGGACGGGGTGCCAACATATCGCAGTTCACAATCGCACATACATTCACACATTACGGTCAATTTGGAAAAGCCAATCAGCCTACAATGTATGACTTTGGACTGGGGGAGGAAACCTGAGCACCAGGAGGAAACCCTTGAAGCACAGGGAGAACATGCAAACTCCACGCACACAGGGTGGAGGCAGGAATCGAACCTCCAACCCTCAAAGAAAACATGCTAACCACTAATCAACCAGGCCCCTTACTTCAGATGAATTGTTTTGTGAAATCATTTCTATAATTATGCATTCAGTTCATTGTCTGCTCGCTTACTTTTTTTCTTTTTTCTTCTTTTGGTACAGGGCAAATAGTAGTGTAGATATTGAGTTAACTAACACTGTACCTGTTTGTTCAAACTTCCATGTAAAAGAAAATGTTTACTTCAGTAAATAGTGCTCTGTGTAGTGCTCTTGCTTTTGCAGTGAAGGGAATAGTGAAAACTATCTTCAACACTAACACCTACTCAACTCAACCTACTAACTAGGACTAAACAGATTCAGATGTGCCTACTTGCCTGCATAAAACTAAATAAATATTATAAAAAATATCTATGAACAGAAGTTCAATATTGTAAACAAAATGTACTACAGGTTCATCTGCAATACTCTCCTAAAATAAATTAGCTAGAAATTCTCTGCAAAATTTGATTGAATAAACAAAGGAAACCAACTGCAACCTCCAGATCTGGCTAAAATGCCAGATTTCCATGACCCCTTTCTCAAGCTCTGTAGATCTCAGTAGTGTGGGGCTGATGTAGTTTGAAAGCTACTGAAGATTTTAAAAAAAATTTTTTAGCAGTTATCTGTCATGTAACCATATAATCTATAATGTGTGAAGCCATTTTCATCCAGAGCTACCAATCAGTAGCTCAAGTGCAGATGATTCTTGGTAATGATGCAGGCTCTCTAAGAAAGAATATGATCATGTGACCACCCTGCTTTCTATGCAGTATATTTTAAACATCAATTCAGTTCTTATAGTAAATGCGTGATTTTAATTGCTTTCGAGCTAAAATGTAAAAAGAATTAATCCACACATAAAAAAAACATGAATAATCACATTATTATTATATGTTACTTTTCTATAAGGGAGATTAGACTCATGCATGCCAACATTAAGATAATCTGAAGTGTCTCCTTATTGTGGCCTGGGGTTATGAGACCAAACCTTCCCTCTTTGTTTATTTGCTCTGGAGCTGAAGAATGGTTACATTCAAGAAGCTCTGCAATAAAACAACAGCTGAAATGCCATTAGATGGCATCAAATGGCTGGAATTATTAGATTTCAGAGTAATGATATCAAATGATCACCCCCTCTACTTTTATCTGGGATCAAGAGATGTACAATGAGTCTCTGTGAACCAGTAACATGAGACAAGTAGGTGTCTAGTGGCTCAATAGTAGTGGCCCAATGATAAATAATAAATCAAAGGCTTCATTCCATCTGTACAGTGCATTTTTTGCTAACAAAAAGTTGTGCTTTTGTGAATTATCTGACTGCAAGGTTTGATGAATATTGTATTAACTCATTTACACAGTGAATAAGCTGCTGTAATGCTGAGTCACGTATCTTATGCTCCTTACGAATTTAGTGTTTCTCTCACAGCACATAATTATCTCTCAATTCCCATTTCTAGGAATCTTCCGACAGATACTTTTAATGCAAGACCAAATGATGTTTTTGACACATTCCATTATTTATTGGTATTCATACATCACTCAGAGGCTGTTAATGTATATGCTTCATTATTTCCAGATGTGCTTAGTGTATGTATTTATCCATCATTATGAAAGCATTAGTTAAGTATTAATATATGCATATTTGTGGACCTTATAGTTGTGCTACCAAAAAAACGTGCATTCTGAACCTGTCTAACAAGGTAATCTTATAGAAATCACAAAAATTATACATTAAATCAAGTGCAAGGTGGTTATACAAAATTTACTAGACAACAGAAAAAGGCTCAGAAATACCTGATATGTTTACCCTCAGCATTTCTGTTTCAGAATTCAGAAGGCATAGGAATAAGTAAATTAGAAATGTTCACACATCTTTCATGTTCAATACTTACTTATATTTAAGGCTACAGTAACTCTAATGTTCATCTCTGTTCATCCATCCATCCACCCATCCATCTTCAACCGCTTACTCCTTTTCAGGGTCATGGGGAACTTGAAGCCTATCCCAGGAAGCATCAGGCACAAGGTGGGTTACACTCTGGACCGAGTGCCAGTCTATCGCAAGGTTCATCTCTGTTTTGTTTATAAAATATAAAACCTTTCCAACTAGGCTAGTTTGGTGTCGCTAGCTAAGCAAAGGCACAGCTATAAGCTATCACTGTATGCGTTTAGCTGCTACAGTGCCATGCAAAGTACATTATCTTTCATTATGTGCTATATCATGTTCACGTAAACTGGAACTCTATGTTTATTCATTTGGCAGAGTATTTCATCCAAAGTGGTATATACTTATCATCCAAATCCTTGCTGAATTTTCTAAATATACATCCTAGTTTCCAGTCCATCTTCATCTTATTAACCTAAAGGGACCAATATTCAAATGCAAGTCAAATATAGCCAAGATAAGACTGATGTATGAAAATCTGTTTTTTCCTCAAGCTATAACACAATAACTTTAGGCTTTAAAGTGAAAAAATAATGTATTATGAGGGGGAAATTGTTCAGCACTGATCTCATTAAAAAGGCTATAGTTCAGACCAACAGTAAATTCTCAGATACCACTCCAATTTTGTAATATTGTAAAACATTGAGCATGATATAGAATATTTATCACTATATCCCGACAGATTTTCAGTGAAATTCTTTTAGAAAAGATCTTGGCAACACCTTACATTAAGGGTCACTTTAATATTTAAATTTTGTGTTAATATAACCATGTTTAGTCATATAATTGATATATTAGTCAACTGATTAAGCATTAGGTTCTATCATAAATTTATTAATTAACAGTGAGTAACTGAGTATATTTGAAGGTGATAATTTAGTTTGTGGGTACTTAATAATAATCAGCAATAATCTGTAATAATCTGCTAGTTATTACAGTACAGCACCACAGAACCAGTATCAAATAAGAAGGTTTATGTATATAAAATAGAAACCTAGCAGTGCTTATGTATTAGTCCTGATAAAAGTAAAATGAATGATCTGTTATTAATGATCAATTATACATCTTCAGTAATTACTTTATTGTGTCATGGTGGCAGTGGATCAGTAATCTATACCAGTCTATTCTGGGAACACTGGATACGAAGCTGGAATACAACCTGAATGAGATGCTGGTTCATCATTACAGATTTATTAATTATGCAACTGAACTACTGTATAGCTACAGCTTTGTTGCACTGTACAGCCCTGCAGGAAACACAGCCCAGTTGTTGTACTACACTCAGTGAGCTATTTGAGTATGTGAGCTATAGATCATTAGCTTAATGAACTTAACTAACGAATTAACTTAATTAGCTTAATTACAATAATTAGATTTATGAATGGGAATAATGTGTAAATATTGTTCATTATGTCTTTATATGTCTACTTATCTGTTCATTTGAATTCTAATGATACATTTAATTATCTGTTAACAGCATACCCAACCAATCATTGGTAAATACTTTTTTAATTACTAGTATTTAGTCACTAATACATAATACATACTTGACATATAGTCGCTATGGGTAATCAGTTACAAATTAAGTGTATAATAAATTATAAATAGTGAACATAACAGTGATGCGTAGTGTTACCACTTCAGTCTCATCATGCACATCAGTATTCATGTAATGCATGTGATAAATAAAAAATAATGGTGTTTTTTTTTTAATGAGCTGATCTCTTTAACCTAAATAAGTTTATATTTTAACTGAAGTATTGAATTTTCCATTCAATCACCTACTTCTGAACCATTTTCTGAGAACATTTAAATAAGTGCAGGAACACTTCTCTCTCTTTAAATGTGTGTGTGCATTTTGTCATACTTTTGTAGTGATCGATGACCCGTGTTGATCATTGGTTAATCATAACTTTATCACTGTAATTATTGTTTCATATTATAATTGAAAATTATTTTAACTCACTGCTTCATGTTAATAGCTCTTCTGACTACCAGCACTTTTCACAACCTCTGTGTTTTGCCGTGACTCACTCTGTTTGCCTTACAACTGTCTCATACTTGCTTCAGAGTAGAGCTGTTGTATTTGTTTCACAATCAGTTTATTTACCAAATCTATACTCTATACCACTAGTAAGAGGCTTTAGATATAAATGGCTCACAAATGAATACCTGTACGTCCTTTTTTCTAATTAAAAATATTTCCGGAAACCTGAAACGAAACGATTCCTTAAACAGCATATTTTAAAAAATATGATTTTAGCAAGTGTAAGAAACTGAAAAAAGAGGCAAACGAAGAAAAGAGTGTCCTTCAGATGAGTCAGTGCTAGTCTTTTTGTAGAATATTGTAAAAAATGACAATTGGCAATTTTCTACAGGTACACTATATATGAAAGGCTCACAAAATGGGAAGTGGCTATAAGAAATAAGCAAAAGCATTGAAAATGCCCATTTCTAAACTCAGGGTAATAATTAAGAAGTTCCAGACAACTGAAATGTCATGAATCAACCTGGATCTCCAAGGATCACAGCTGGAGAATTGCAGGTTAGTTGTGTCTTGGGGTTAGAAAGTCTCAATCTGAAGTCACCAACATCACAAGTTGTTTGGAACAGACCTCTACTCTCATCCAAAAACAAACTCAAGTATCTTCAGTTTGCCAGACACTTCCGGAACTTCAAATGGGATCGGGCTCTATGGTCAGATGAAACAAAAATAGCTTTTTGGCAATAAACACCAGAGGTTGGCACACACAAAGAGGTGGCCATATGGAAAAGTACCTCATGCCCACGGTTAAATATGGTGGTGGCCCTTTAATGTTTTGGGGCTGTTTTTGTGCCAGAGGACCTGGACATTTTGTTGGAATACATGGCATCATGGACATCTGGCATCTATCAAATATTAACAGATATTAAATGAAAACCCGACTGCCTCTGTCACAAAGCTTAAAATGGCCCAGGTTTGGATCTTCCAGCAGGACACTGATCCAAATCATACATCAAAATCAACACAAAAATGGTTTACTGACCACAAAATCAAGGTCCTGCCACGGCCATCCCAGTCCCCTGACTTGAAACTCATAGAAAACCTGTGGGGTAAACTGAATAGGAGAGTACTCCAGCGTGGACCACAACATTTAAAGGTATTCTCCAACCTCATCAGGCATTATAGGAGAAGATTCAGAGCTGTTATCTTGGCAAAGGGAGGTAGCACAAAGTATTGACTATAATTGTTACACACCTATATTTAACAAAGATTTGTTTTGGAAAAACCTGTTTTGTTTGCAATTCTTCAATATTCATGAGAGGAGAGTATTTTTGTGAATTTTGTGAACAAAAGATCAAAAGGTTAAACAATAAAGACAATTTTCACACCCTTCTTTGCTCATATTTGCCAACTGTGCCAATATTAGTGGAGGGCACTCTATATCACATGGCAGCAGTTGTAAAATCATGTCAAGAGCTTCAATTTATGTTCACATCAAATGTCAGAATGTGGAAAAATGTGATCTCAATGACTTTGACTGTTGTTAGTGACAAAGTGGTTGGAGTATTTCAGAGACTGACTTCCTGGGATTTTCACACACAACAGGCTATAGAGACAGAGAGATTATAGAGGTAGCACAGAATGGTGTGAAAAAAAAAAATCCAGTGAGCAGCAGTTCTATGGGCCTTGTTGATGAGAGAGGTCCAAGGAGAATGGCCAGAATGGTTCAAGCTGACAGGGAGGTTATAGTAACTTAAATAACCACTTTTTATAACCATGGTGAACAGAAAAGCATCTTAAAATTACAAACATTGAGATGCATTGGGTTCCACACCCAACACCCAAGAACAGTCTGTGACACCTCTTTCTTTTTGAAATGCATCAGTATCCTTATGTGCCGTTTCATAAATAAACTGGCTGATATGTTTTTCAAGGCATCGTGGAGAACCTGTCACAGCTCTTCTGGACACTTCTGTTATTGGATTAAGATAGCAGGAGGAAAAAATCTAAATGACTTTGAAAGACAATTCCTTATTGGGACAAGGACAGCGGGAGATTCAGTTACAGAGATTTAAATAGGATCATTCATTAAAGTGACAAATTAGACATTATTTAGATCTATAGGACAGACATAAGTAAATAGAGTTGGACATTGTAGTGTAAAGTACACATTCAATGACAGTGATGCTTTTGTGTTTGTGTGATGTGTGTGGAAAGCAGAAGAGCAACTGTTCTTCAGATGATTGAGAATATTATTGCAGGACGTGATCAGCAGGAGCAACTACACACAGAGGGATATTATGGTAGGATTGCAGGGCAAAAAACCCTCATTACAAAGATGAATGAACATTTAAGAGTTCAGTGGTGCAAAACGCACAGACACCAGCCTATAAATAGGTGGAAAAAGTAATATTTTCAGCTGAGTCATCCAAGACAGTATATTTGACAAGTGGTTGAGTGCATATACTGAATTCACCCGGAAAACAATTCCAGATTGCTTGACCTTTACAGGGAATGCTTTATAGGACATTTTTCTAGCATGGTGTTGGTCCACTTGTCCTCTTATATAACACTATATTTAAACACCAGCTGATTATATTGCCCACATGTGAATGTGAAAATTATACACCATATGCATTATGCTCAGAGCTGTATCCTGTGTCTACAGTTATGCAAAGTATCACATTTTCTTAAAAGCCATGGGAATATTGCATATTTTAGAGCATCCATCCATCCATTTTGTATACCGCTTATCTTACACAGGGTCGTGGGGAGCCTGGAGCCTATCAAATGGAACTTGGGGCACAAGGCGGGGGACACCCTGGATGGGGTATCAATCCATCACAGGGCACAATTGCACATACATTCACACATCCATTCTCAAACTATGGACAAATGGGAAATGTCAATCAGCTTACAACGCATGTGTTTGCATTGGGCGAGAAAACCAGAATAGTTGGAGGAAACCCCCGAAGCACATGGAGAACATGCAAACTCTACACGCACATGGAAGAGGTAGGATTTGAACCTCCAACCCTAGAGGTTACTGATGGTGGAGTGGCTGGCCACCTTATGTGCCAGGGTGCCCTCATGACTGTGTTACTTTCTGGCTCTCCCTTTTAGCTATGCTGCCATAGCTAGTCTTGCTGAGT
>JAOUWY010000062.1:26816679-26828542 GCA_025728095.1 Prietella phreatophila | reverse complement strand
TCTCTCTCCCTTTATCTCTAGCTACACATGATACTCCTAAGAGACCAGTGATCCAGAACCCTTCTGCTCACCAGACCTGCCTGATCCATCCTGATGCCCTACTTCTGGTTGGAGTTCTCATCAATTGGAAGTCACATGCTGCTGAAGACAGCCCCACATGGTGCAGCCTAAAGATCATTGAGATTACAGAGGATGATACCACTTAAAATCCATAAAGATGGCATTGGACCTCAATTCATATGAACAGTTATGCTATGATGGCTAGGACTACAATTGCTATGACAGCTTTAGAGCTGCAGTTACCACAAACAGTTTAGCACTCTAGTCTTCATAGTGAACTGTGGAGAAATTCAACAAAACAGACTTCTAAAAAAATGTAATGAACTGAAATGGCTGGACTATTTGTCCATGTAGTATTTATATAAGGGATTTATTTATAATTATTATAATTATTATAATTATTTATTTATAATCTGATGTCACCTAGATGCGGTTCCTCTAATGGTTTCTTCATCCGAGCGTCTCAGGGAGTTTTTCCTTGCCGCCATCTCCTCTGGCTTGCTCGTTAGGGATAAATTCATGCATTTAAAATCTATATCCTGAATTTTTATATTTCTATAAAGCTGCTTTGGGACACAGTCCATTGTTAAAAGCACTATACAAATGAAACTGAATTGAATTGAATTGAGGTGTGAGGAAAACATGCATATTATTCATATGTCACGTAACGGCATTAAAGATGCGTAGCAGATGTGATAACTGGCCTTAATTTTCTTTGAATGGTACAAGTAATGTTGAACATTTTGAAGATGCTGTTCAGTGGTTAAGTCTTTGGGTTACTGATTGTGGGGTATTGACTGTGAGTTCAAAACCAAGACTGATCAATTGTAAGTGACTGGAATAATGAATTAGTCAAATAAGCAACCATAAAAGTAAATATACAACTAAAAACAGAATAATTACTAAACTGTCTAAAGATTGTACAGGGATTATGACATGATTTAATACATCTCAGTAGAGATATGGGCTTATGCAATGTTCACACTGGCATCTGAAACTGCTAAAATGTGGCCGACGTGCGGTGTACACTGCATGAAAATAAAACAAACCGCATCCCATCACAAACATGCTGTGCACTACACGAGAAAATCAAAAAAGCAACAAATCTCTTCTCATCACCTTTTTGTATTTGATTCATTACTGGAGGAATCTCTCCATGGACTTGTATTTGAAATAAAACTTCACAGTTCTATCAATATTTGTCATGACTTGCACAGCAAGTCCATGGGAATTATCAGCATGGACAGACCTTTGCATTTCCAAACGCATGAATCTTTTATCTGTTTAAACAACAGTGCTCAGACATCAGCTGACGTCACTGCTGCATATTTCTGTTTAGTGCGGCATATTTCAGTCCAGTAACATGAACAGAAACATACAATTCACAACAAGTCATTTATTTTGATGAAAATAAAAACTCAATAACACATATTCAATACAACCTGTTCATATCTTGCCAGAACAGAATGTTGTCATGCAAGCAAGTTGAGATAATTGAATTCAAGTTGATTAATATCTTACAAATCAGATTTGACAAATAACACGTTTGCATAATCACATAAATAATTTGTCACCACTGAAGCACGACAACTGCATATGTGCCATTTTAAAGAACAAATTGTTCACATTGTGCATTTGATTCAGAGAAATACAAACCTAGTCTAACAATAATCACTGTCAAGATAAAAGAAATGAAGATCACATTGAAGTGCAAGTGGACCAGCTGAAAAAACAACACCTTAAATATTATACTGCTTGGTAACGTGGCAATGTGAGGATGTTACATGCTGTTTAAATCTTTGATATACTATATATATATATATATAATTTTTTAATTCAATCCAATGGCACATTTTGACAAACATAATGCACTGATTTTGTTTAGGAAAATATTATTTACAATATATTTACAGCATTAAAGAATCTGGAGATGAAGATAAAACTATTTCTTTTCAGTCCTTTTCTGATTGCACAGTGATGAACAAACCATTAGAGAAAAATTAAAGCACAAATGTAATGTTGACTATACAGCATTCTTTGGACTATAAAACATAACTGGTGTAATGGACAACATGCCAGATAGTTTAGACAAGCAATCCTGGGCTTCTTGAAGCCTTCATGTTCATATAAGATTTCCATTTGGTACACTATACCTCTAAGAAGCTAAATTCAGCTTGAGTGAATATGTGGTGTGGAAGAGTCACACTACTTTGCTAGCATATGACATGTACGTTTTTTATAATTAATCTAGACTGGCATGAGAGATTTCCATGAACATCACAGCTGACCGGTAGTTTCACCCCGACAGAACTCAGAGACCTGTGGTGACTTGTGTGAGTTCTGAGTTGATGTCAACACTGGGCTGGCAGCGCAAATCCAGTGATGACATCTCCACTGCTAGTCATACCTGCCGGTTGGTTCGGTCTACTGTGGGACTGGACTGAGCCTCGCGCTGTTGGTTGCGGGTGCGTGTTGAACGCATCGAGTTCTGCAGGTCCAGCACTGATGGACTTGGTATGCAGGACTCACAGAAACAGCGCTTGAAGTTCTCATCCAGGAAGGCATAGAGCACCGGGTTTAGGCAGCTGTTGGTGTAACCCAAGGCGATGCAGAAGTGCCAGGTGATGGTCTGCAGTAGAGAGTTGGGGATGGTCACCAGGGCCTTGATGATCACAAAGATGTGGATGGGGGTCCAGCACACAATGAAGACGGCCACCACCACTAGCACCATGTGGGTGATGCGTCGCAGGTTGCGGTCCTTCTCCTTGGAGCCGGACAGCATGCGAACACTCTTCAGGCGCAGGATCATCAGGCCGTAGCACACCGTGATAATCAACACAGGCATTATGAAGGCAAAGATGAAAACGCAGATCTTTAGCAGGTTCTCCCAGTACCAGGATGGGTGAGGGAACACAAGAGTGCAGTCAACAATGCCTATTGCAGTGGGAGAAAGAATGAGCACAAAATGGTACACTGAAACAAGATTAAAAACACCAACAGTGCTTTATCTCTTGTCAGATATGTGACAAATTAAGAAATAACTGTGGCTCTATGATGCTATGAAGGCATTTTGCTGGCATGGATTTGGGCCACTTAATGTTTGTTTTGTTTTTTTAAATTAAATGTCCCACATTTTTAGTGTAGTATATAGTGAATTAAATACTTCCGACACCATTCCAACAAATAAAGCTCATTGATTTTGCATACCACATGGTCAACAGTACACCTGGCAATCAGACCTACATGTGCTTGCTGTGCTCATTATTCAATTTCAAAAAACTGGTTATTAACAATTTGTATGAGCTGTTAACACACTCTGGGGTATTTCTATTTGTAATTAATTTGCAAAAACATATTGAATTTACACCCACTTCAATATTATCTGCTATTTTGTGTAGATTCATGCCATGTAATCTCAATTAAGCCATTTTCAGTTGCAGATTGTAACACTAGAAAATGTGGAATGAATATGTTCAGTTAGATACTTGACTATTTTGACAGTTATACAGATTTGCAGCTCAGTTTTAGACTTGGTATTTTTTCATATAAAGCTGTCAGGTAAAAGGACAAAACACTTCCATTATACTTGTATCACTATTCTGAACATGATCCTAAATAAGAGGGGTTTTATTATATTATATTTACTTTATCCACTGCACTCAATCCATTCTTTTTTAATATCTAAAACTCTCACTAGCTCCTTAAGGAAAATAGAAATACATTTCCATAAGGTATTTTAATTATGTAATAAGTTAACACACATACCGCTACTCTGGGAGTCAAGTGTAGTAATAGTTGAAGCCATGATCATGACTGGCAGACCAATAGCAGAAGACAGGATCCAGTTGCAGACGTTGACAATCTTGGCATTGCGGGGGGTCCTGAAATCCAAAGCTTTCACAGGGTGGCACACGGCGATGTATCGGTCTACACTCATAGTGGTCAACGTGAAGATGCTTGTAAACATGTTGTAATAGTCAATGGACATGATAATCTTGCACAGGATGTCCCCAAAAGGCCAGGTGCCCATGAGATAGTTCACACTTTGGAAGGGGAGCGTACTGGTAGCCAAGGCATCTGCCAAGGCTAGGTTAAAGATGTAGATGTTTGTAGCAGTCTTCATTTTGGTGTATCTGTGGTGAATAGAAGCAGATCACACAGAAGTGCTGTAATATATTTCAATTCATTTTGCAAATAATTTTCACCTATGATAGTGTTGGACATTTTATATGTAAATAAAACTGAATTCATGGTAGGAAACGATAATGGACAATTACAGGAAGAACTATTGCAGAACAAATGGTACTGAAGATGACATTAGAACAACTGGATTGTAATATTAATA
The DNA here is from genome assembly GCA_025728095.1 of Prietella phreatophila. Lineage (NCBI taxonomy): Eukaryota > Metazoa > Chordata > Actinopteri > Siluriformes > Ictaluridae > Prietella > Prietella phreatophila. Next base: position 26,824,137 of record JAOUWY010000062.1, on the reverse strand, counting down.
TACTATAGGTTATTCAGACTGAACAGATTCAAATACAGATACAAATGCGAGGCACACTATAACTTTTTTAAACATGAGTTAGAGGTTTTTATTTCATGAGGGCAAGTGAAATACAGCCAATTAAATTCATATGAAAATGGCACTGGTGGGTATAAACAAATTTTCTGTAACAGTGTAAATGAGATTAAAAATAAGTTACTGTCTTATGCACTTCCCTACATCACAAACAAACAAAAACCCGTCTGCTTATATCAGGCTTAAATCCGAATACTGATACAGGTATGAATAATTGAAGCACTATACAGATACAGATAGCAACATCGCATTACACCCCTAATACAGTATATGATTTATGTTAATCTTAATACACCTTCATCTTAGTCTGGTAATAATCTGTAGCCCTTTAAAAAAAAAGAGAGAGAGATTAGTTTGAAAACCAAATTCATATTAACCATTTCTAGCACTACATAGGCGAATGGAAATTAAGTTATTGGACATCTTCAATCAGTATAAACAAAGGAATTATTTTTATTCTGTTATAAGGCTCATCAGGACACAGTTGGGTTTCTGTTTGTAGAGTATCATGACTCAGTATTTAGCTGCTGGTGACCAGGGTGATTGGAGATGCCCCCTGGTCGGCAAACAATTCACTCCTATACACAATATCACTAGTACAGAGATAAAATGGTAGCATAACACCATATACAACTGCCACAATAAAATTCAACATTTAAACCTAGTAGGATAGGTTTTAAAAAAGAGAAATGATTAAAGCCATAAGTGTCTACTTACATATGAGCCATTAACTACCATTATGGAGTGTGACATCACAAATAAATGTAATGTGGATCATGAACCCCCAAAACAGGTGGAAATTACATTTTTTCAACTCATAATTCATTCTTCTCCTTGACTTTCACAGCTCTCGTCATAATTAGGCAACAACAAATGACCCAATTTCTCAGGCTTTGCATATGAACAGATGAATGTGGTAGCACTTCCCCACCTTGAAATTAATGCAGATACTTATTGAGGTCTTTAAAGTAATCTGGAACTATTGAAATGACAGACAGTTAGAAATAGAGGTGAGAAAGTGTATGCATTTTAATAGGAGATATTCTATTGTGCATAGAAATGGCCAGTTCAACAGACTCAATTCAGCCACGTTCAGCATACTCTAAAAATTCTCAACCCATCGCAGATAATAATGACCCAATTTTAATACTAACGCATGTACCAAAGGACACAAAGTATACTGTATAACGTTGCTTGCGATTTTCATCGTCTTATATGAGAACCTTCACAATTTATAAGGAGTGGCATCTGCACTGCATTAAAATATTTTCATTTCAAAGGAAGCCTTATGCATAAATTTTTATCTGAAAGATTCTCTAATCAGGAAAGTTAGTCGCTGCTTTGAAGGGGCAGTTGTGTCTGGACTATTAAAATGAGATTTTAAGTGCTCTCCAGTGCCTGTGAAAATAGGTACTTAATGAGAATAATGCATAATTCATAAGCATAGCATCTGGTTTCTATGCAGGAAAATAATTTGCTATCTTTCTATATTATCAATCTGAAAGCATTTTATACTAATGAGCTCTGATAGTGAATTACTCAGTGGTCCATAAAAGCATTTATGCTTTTATGGACTTATTTATGACAGTAGAGTTTGTGAAAAGGCTTTTAAAGCCTCCTGCAAAATATACAAAAAGCTCATGGTAGATTAGTGTATTTTTATTTGTTTATTTATTTTAGCAAAGGAGTTAACAAAGAGGTAATAAGCCATCTTGGTGCTTAGGCATCCAGTAAAGCTAATTTACTGTAATTCCCGTAGAGATTATGACAGATTAAACTATTATGGTGAAAAAAGCAAAGGTTCGCCTTTTGAAGCACTAGTATTTGACTCTTGCAAAAGCAGAGATGAAATACAACCTCTAGTTCATTCCAGACACACCAGCTAGATGTAAACAATAATCTGGCTGGTGTGTACTTTCAAAATAACAATGTCTGCAGATGCAAGCACATCTGATGAATAGGGCTGCATTGTTTTGGTAACTGTCACAGATGAAATAGCACAGAAAGACACAGTGCTGTTTGATTTAGTAAGTGATTTAATAAATGCATGAAGGTCACTGACCTCAAGGTGTTTCAGACCTGAAGAAATCTACTAATTTTATTTGGTAAGATCTAATCCACATTGTCATTCTCACTAGCACTTGAATCCCAGTCTGCCACTGAAGTACCAACAGTGCTCACTCATCAAATTCAGGAAATAAATCGGATGAAATAAAAGAGAAAGGTAGATTTGATACCTATGGCATTAAAGCTCCTGACTAAGCCTCCCATTTGCACTGATATGATAAGTAAATGAATATTTTTATTATAAATGTATGCACTATGGGGTACCTAATAGTCATAGAAGGATGATGACTAATTTATTATTGTCTATGTCAGATGAAACACTTGATTGGATGTATACTCCACTTAAGTTGATGTTTTGACAACCTCTTTCTACCACAGAATCTGCAATTTATGAAGCTACATTTATATATTAATTTATCACCAACTAATAGGCTGACCTTTTGAAAAGTCTTGATTGTTTTTATGAATATATTTTGTGAATTTACAATGCTTATGAACAAATCAGGACTGTATGGCTGATATATCCATAGCTGAATATGTATAATTGAATTCTTAGCAACAATAATTTTTGTATAATTCTTTTCCCTGTGGTATGTGGTATAAAATAATTCATACCACAGCAATGCTGACCAGGAAGTTCCTAAACATGAATGACTTAATGCTGTAAATTAGAGATGCACCAATGTATCGGCCGATAATCGGTATCAACTGATGAAGGCAATTTTTCCCCGCTACCGGCCATAGTTTAAAAACATCCGATGATAAGGGCAGATTCTATCCTGTCAATAAAAACAATGCGGTTAAACACAGCAATTTCGTGCTGTGTGTAAAGATGATGTCTTGTGATGAATGATAACAAAACTGCAGTTTGTAGTCTCTGTAATCTCTGCACTGCACCGCTGCAGGAGTGAAGTGGGAGTTTCAGCGTCGAGTCTTTTTTTTTTTTTTTTGCCGCACTGCTCGAGCTGAATTAAAGGGCCAGTACTCCATTGGAAGATTTAAATGAATATGAGTTGACAAAAAAGTATATACTACATGGAAAAATATATTTATAGAGTAGTATATTTCATATTCAGTTAATGTTAATATATAAAACAGTTGATATTTTATATTATCAGTTTGATGTCAATGATGAAGTAGAAATGTTTATATTTGGGGAGAGTGAATGTGAGACTAACAAGAAAAATTTTTTAGAATTCAGTCAATGTTAATATGAATTAATAACATTCAATACGTTAAGAAATCTTACTTTAATCTTCAGAATTTAGGTCATGTTTTAATGTTAATTAGAGTAATGTGTTTTCTGTTTATGAGACCAATTACAGTCAAACAACTTGTTGAAATGGAGAGAATAAAGATTTATTTGTGGAATTAATTATTATTAATTTAAAAGAATTCATAAAAGGCAGGACTATTGGTATCGGCTATCGGCCGATATCACTCTGAATAATTGGTTTATCGGTATTGGCTGAGAAATTTTGTATCGGTGCATCTTTACTATGAATGCATTGTAGTCTTGTGGCAGTGCTTCATATCTGCATTGTTTTTGTTGCATCCTACAGGATCCCAGTCCCAATGCTCATCTCTAATCTCGCCCGGAAAATACACTGTGAACATTTCTGGCATTCTGCTCATTACAAATAATTTATTCAGATTTTGTTACATCCATGCACTGTATGTGCACACTGACTGGATAACAACTGCATGCGTTGTAGATGTTCAAAAGTTTTAAATCATATTAAAAGTAAAACAAAGCAAATAGTCACTCTGGCATTAAAAAGTTCAAAACTAAATGCCACAAATACCTTTGCTAAAATACCTGTTTATTCACTCAACTCTAATATAGCACAACATTGTGACACCGCAGGCTATCAGCCATTACTGATGATTATGGAGTCATCCAAAACCCCTTTACACCAGATAAATTATCACACTATTTATTTTTCTCACCAGGGTTTTTCTCTAATTGTGCAAATGTTCCAAGGATCAATTATTCCACTTGCAATTGAGCATTTCAATCTTATGAGGAAGTGAGCTCTGCTTCTAATCACCAATATACAGTGTCAATCTTCATGGTTTTAGATGTTTGCTGGAAAACAATTCAAACTGATCCCGCATGACTGTCATATTAGCTCAGAGAGTTCTCATTTGGAAATTGCATCATCTGTCTTTCTCTTGAACAGCTGCACACAGATGGTGTTTCTCTGGTATCTTTACTGTATCAGAGCATTAAAATCAATGGCTTTACTACAATGGAACTTTCAACACAGACAATGAGTCTTGACAGGGAACAAATTTATTAATCTGCATGTATATTTCTTATGTCATGGAATAATCCGGCAAGAAATTAATAGGTCAAATGTATGTATTTGTCACAAACCCATTTTTCTCAAGGGAATTCTAGCCAAGGGCACTGAAATTTGATTTTTCATACTGATCAATGATGGCCAGCCCTCAACCCCACGCATGTAGTGAAAGCTTGACTGATGACATAAGGTTATTTGACTGCATTTCATTTTTGCTTCCTTCTTTTACAAATACAACAACTGGATTATTGGATTAGGTGGAAATTGAAATTGGAAACCATTTTGATGAAAGCTGAAGCACAAGCCAAACCTAGTGATCAGGTAGAGCTGAAGTTATTGTTATCACAGACAAACCGGCTTCCAATTCTATTACAAAACCTCAGGATTAGCCTGTTGCTAGAGAACACCAGAACAGCCTCTGTCTCTTTGGAGTCTGCTCATTGATGCATCCTTTTTTAATGTCCCGCTCACCCCCCCCGAGATTGACTCTCTAAATTTCAAATATGGATAACTAAATATACCAACCAATGTCACTAGAGATGTTGAACATCTGTGAGCGCCCTTGACTGACACATCCCTTCCACATAATAGCAGCCGGGTGTTGCTCAAGTGAATGACTTTGAGAGACACATGAGAAATGCTCATGACTAATTTGGAATAAACATGGTTGCATCTACTGTACAAGAAAAGCAACATTGTTTAAAAAAACAACTGTCTGTTCCGCTAAAGCAAGTACTTAGTCAATGTGATGCATTCCAAGTCATTACAAACCGCTGTTGGATTCTGTAAAACAAAGAAGAAACAAGAGCGAATAAGAAGGACCACGACAATGCAGTCAAAAGCTTCTTTTCTCTAATATGACAGTTGCTCCACTGAATTAAAAGTCATTAGATTGACTGGAGAAACGGGATGAGGCAGCTACAATGGATTAAGACAATGTAATCTGGAGGAGTCAAGCACAAAATGCCTAATTATCTTATATAATCGACATTTACATGCAGGTTGAAGATGGTGGCGTTCTGTCTGCCTGCAGCTGAATCATCCAGAGCTCAAGTCCATCCCAGCACATGGAGTCAATCCATTAAAGCTCATCCAGACACACCATCTGCTTCTGTCTTTCCATGCCAGAGCTTGTTGAATATTCAAAATAATGTCAGTGACTCTCAAAGTGGGGTCTGGGGACCTCCAAGATTTGTCAGGTTGTCAGGAAGTCTGTGTGTGTTTTTATTTTTAATTTTTATTTTGTTACACTGGTGGAAATCACAATCCAAAATTTTCAAAATTCTTTTTATTATTGAGGTTTTATAATTATTAGCCAGTTTGAATGCTCCCTTAAATTGAAATGGTTTTTATTTCAACCTAAATAACTCTAAAACAAGTAGCAGATAAGGAGTGTAGACTTGTGCAAAATGTGTTCTGTCAGAGGAAAGTTCAGTAATAATAAATAAATAAGCTGCAGGGCTCAAATAAATAGCCAGAATGCTACTGTGCTTATTGGAATAATGAATTGTGACACTTAAAAAATTTGGCTTCAAAAAGTCTGATAACCCCTGAAACGATGTGTGGTGGGAGAATCAGACATGAAATCTGTCATGAGCAAATCTATTTTTACTAAAGGACGTACTAGCCAGTTATAGTCAAGGACCAATTTATGTTAAAGCTTATCCAGAGACTCTTTGTGCCCATGCCAGAGCTTGGCACATATTCAGAACAATGCCAGTGTGTGAGCTCACTAACACTGGCAAATTATAATGATTAGGCTCCTCTATAGCACTTCAGTGTGAGGAATAGTCAGGCTTGTAAATTGAGTTTGGTGTAGTCTGCATACAGAGATTGTTTTTCTTGTTTGTCTGTTTGTACATCCTTGTTGTTTTTTTTTAATGTTTCCCACCCAAGAGCTCAAGTTCTCAACATTTAAAAGAGAGGTCAGATAACTTGAACTTTTCTAAGCATCCTTGAGTGTCACATCTCTTACATATAATAGTTTAGGCAAAAGAGCAAGGCATTGCTGAAGTCAATGTCAAGTTTATTTATACAGCACCATTAAAAACAACATAGGTTGACTAAAGTGCTTTACAACAATAATTACAAAAACTGAAATAGGAATAAGCTAAAAAATAAAATAAAATATTGTAACAGTCGTTTCATCAGTAATATCTCTATGACTGTTCAAATGCCAAGGAAAATAAACAAGTTTTTAACTTGGATTTGAAAATAATTAAAGTACAAGCAGTTATATAGAGGTAATATATAGAGGCAGGCTATTCCAAACCGCAGGGCCATCCACAGTGAAAGTATGATCACCCCTAAGCTTCAGTCTAGATTTGGGAACCGTTAGTAGCACTTGATCACATGACCTGGAAATTCTAGAGGGGTTATGAAAGGATAAGCGGTCCATAAGGCATAAAGGAGTTAGGTTGTTACAAGATTTGAAAACTAGTAGCAGTGTACTATAGCGCACCAAGAGATTTCTTAATCTGAGAAGTGAACTCTGTTCAACTGAACACAAACAACTGAAAGGTTTGTCTTCATAACTAATTCTGACTATTTTGTTATTTTATGAGGTTTCTGTTTTTCAGTGTGCATGTTTTCCATTGCCACGATGAGCAGTGATTTGAGCTCCACAGTCAACTAATTCAGTTTTTCTGGTACACTGTTTAAAAACAGTAAGCAGACTGTTGAAATTAATGGACTTTGGGAAAGCATAATTACAGTTTACGCCTAACACGAATAAAGTCAGTGGCGAGGGCTTGCGGCATATGCTATTATACAAACACTGATGAATAATTTTTAGATGACTGCCCTGAGGTGCCAGTGTGAGGACAAATCATGAGTTCATTAATATTCTGCACAACAGGTCAATGAAAATTAAAATCCACTTGGCCTGTTATCTAATGCTGGGCATCCATCCATCCATCTTCAACCGCTTATTACTTGTTCAGGGTCGCGGGGAACCTGGAGCCTATCCCAGGAGACATCGGGCACAAGGCGGGGTACACCCTGGACAGGG
>JAOUWY010000062.1:26676850-26690725 GCA_025728095.1 Prietella phreatophila | reverse complement strand
CACACACACACACACACACACACACACACACACACACACACACACACACACACACACACACACATATATATGTGTGTGTGTATGTATGTATGGTGAATCTTTTCCCCTTTGGTCTCATTTTAATTTTGGGAACAAAACGAAGTCACAAGGAACTAGATCTGGTGTATACGGTGGGTGTGAAGCTATAACCACATTGTTTCTGGTTTAAAAACTCCTTGGTTGACAATGCTGTTCGTCTGTTGAAATGCTGTACATACTGGCAAGTCTGTAGTGTGCCTAATCAGTTTCCCCTAACCCAACCCGTTCCTCTCGCTTGTGTCTATCTCATTTTTAGCCAAAATCAGTTGAGCAAATTAGAGAAACTCTGTTGAACTTCACATGACTGAGCCTCTCATCTAACAAGCCTGTATAATACAAGGTCTTTAATGATGGAGCCTTAATTTGATCTCAAAGTTATCTCTTTGTCCATGAAATCTTTCACAAAAACATATTCATGTGCAGTTTTTTTTCTTTTGCTCTCATGGATCACTCAATGTTGTCATATAGTGACGTTTACCAGTTGAAAAAAGGATCTACAAAGGATAAAAAAGATAGAGAATTAATCTCAGAAAATGTTCCATCCTTTCTAATTGCATCAAGCGGCTTTCAGTAAGCTAGTTCTTTTTCTTTTTGCTTATGAGTCAGAGAGCAGTGGAAATGGTATGTACCGGTATATAAAATCAGAAAGTCTCATTAAACATAGTACATGGTTTTTATTTTGCCTTTGAATGGTGAAAACCAATTCCACCGATTCCACTGAGATTAATACCTGCCCTTTAGTTGTACACACATGCTGTTCATTCAGACTGCAGTACATCACACTGCAGGTATAATTAATTGGTAATAAATCAGCTTGGACATTTTGTTGTTGTTGTTTTTATCAAGTTGATTCTTACTCGTCTTAGTTGGTTGTATTTGTTCTAGGCTTCAATATACAAGCAGAACATGGTTGTTAAACGTTTATTGTCTAAGAGGACTGCTAGTGTGCATGAAATGATGAATAGTGAGAGTTTGTAGAAAAAGACCAGTCAGTAGTTTTCCTTTATTAAAAACAAGGAGTGCATTCCTATGTTTACGAGCTTCATATCATTGTGGATTTAACAATACCAATATCATTTGTTTTTATAAATACAACATGGCATACATCTTGTGTACGCACAGGGAAATACTGTCATTAACCGACGATTCTGAATCCCTTTCAGTGGAGACATTTATCAACATATTTGCCTAAGTCTTTAGACAATATGTGCTCAACAGTCCGAATGATGTACAGACACATTTTATGAGATATTTCAAGTAGATGAGGTACTATTGACACTTTATGTTTACAGTTGTGCTTGAAAGTTTGTGAACCCTTTAGAATTATGCATGAATATGACCCATCAGATAAAGAGAACCCAATTAAATAAATGAGACTTGGTCATTTATTTATTTATTTATTGAGGAAAATGATCCAATATTACATACCTGTGACTGGCATAAGTATGTGAACCTTTGCTTTCAGTATCTGGTGTGAGCCCCTTGTGCAGTAATAACTGCAACTAAGTGTTTCCGGTAACTGTTGATCAATCCTGCACATGGGCTTGGAGGAATTTCAGCCTGGTCCTCAGTGCAGAACAGCTTCAACTCTGGGATGTTGGTGGCTTTTCTCACATGAACTGCTTGCTTAAGGTTCTTCCACAACATTTCTATTCGATTAAGATCAGGACTTTGACTTGGCCATTCCAAAACATTAACTTTATTCTTCTTTAATCATTATTTAGTAGAATGACTTGTGTGTTTAGGGTTGTTGTCTTGCTGCATGAGCCACTTTTTCTTGAGATTCAGTTCACGGACAGATATCCTGATATTTTCCTTTAGAGATCACAGATATAATTCAGAATTCATTGTGCCATCAATGATGCCAAGCCTTCCTGGCTCAGATGTAGCTGGGATAAAAGTTCAAAAACTTTCACGCACCGCTGTAATTAACCATCAAGCTAACATCTTAATTAACAAAAAATTAAAGCACATGCTGCAGGAGCCAAATATGTTGGACTGTCGCATAACAGATGTGACTGCTTTTAATGCTGAAAATATTTAGAATCCACCAGCATTGTATTTAAATCTGAAAATTGAGAAAAGCTCTTAATGAAGATATCAAGTGTCTTAATTTTTTGTGGCTAAATGCTGAATGCTAAACTGCATAGATGAATGGTGAATTTGAGTGTCAATTCTTTGGAAGCCACTGCGCGTATACAAAGCAGCGACACAATGATGATCATGTTCATGTCTAATGGCCTGTGATGGACAGCTAAGGAAATTATACTTTATTTTGTTTTTGAGTTGGATATTCTGTGCAGGGTGTCAGAGCAAGGATTAGTGTTGCCAAGGTGTTGGCAAGGTAGTGTCACCACCTCACAGCTCCAGGGTCCCCGGTTAGATCTAGATCTCAGGTTGCTGGCGGCTGTGTGGAATTTTTCACGATCTTCTTGTGTCTGCGTGGGCTTCCTCTGGGTTCTTCGGTTTCTTCCAACCTCCCAATATACATGCCAGTAGTGAATTAGTCTGCGTGTGTGTGTGTGTTTGTGAGAGAGATATCCTGGTATAGGCTCCGGATCCCACACAACCCTGACCAGGATAAAGCACTTGAATAAAAGAATAGATGTATCTTGATCACACAGGTCATCTTCATCTGATCACAGTCCCACAGGACCTCCAGCGTTCCAGCCACATGGAACATTTTCAGTGCTCAGATCTGCTACACTTAATCCAATTCAACACACTAGAGTCTTAGTGGAATGTTCACTACCCCATTCTATAATGTACTTTTTAATATCAAACCTTCACAATGATTTTGTTTATAAGTCATGTCTTGTGAGTTGTGTGGACATGCTGAGAAGCTCTCAGGTGCTCTTCTGCTCGGAGTTCTCGTGGAAGGCTGAGCCCGAGTCTGACCCTTCCTGGCTCTTCTCACCTGATGCTGTGTTGTCTTTTGGCCCTGAAGTCACCGTGGATATGGCGTCGATACTCTCGTACGCTTCTGATGTCCACTGGCAACAACAAGGGGAATAATATTAATTGTACACTACTTTTTACTTAAGAATGTATGTCTCATTGACAAAACCATCACCTCTAAATGGAGAATCGCTAGTAGGGAAATAGAGGTGCAAAAGCACAAAGGCACAGATGGGAGTGTAAATAAGGAGACACTTTTTTGTTCCTGAATTGAGTCATTTTAACAATTCTGTTTTTGTTATCTGGAATATAAATAGGATTTAAAAAGTCATAGGCTTGTGTTCATTAGAGAAGTCATTTTTGGTAGGGCTGCAACAACAAATCAATACAATAGCAAAAAAAAAAGATTTATTTTAAATCGAGTTGTGTTGCATCACTTAATTTTAAACACAGATTAACAAATCAGGGATTCGAATTCTAACCTGCGATTAAAACCTCCATCAGGTACGTAAATGAGTCATACGTAAATGAATCACATGAAAATGAATCACAGGTAAATGAATCATATGAAAATGAATAAAATAAATTAAAATAAATTAAATTAATCTACGATTAATTTTCTCCATCATGATGGATTCACCATTGACAATATTGTATGTGGATTTCATAAACGTGGAAATATATGAAATCTCCAGTGTAACTAAACAGCAACAATGTAACTCTTTCACTTCCACTTGAGTGACTACAAAGGGATCGTGAACTTTAAACTTTGAATGAAAAAAAAAAATTCAACTGCCTTTATTAGCCGCTCATTCGCATCACCCAGCGGGGTTAGGCTGAGAAAATGAAAAAAAGTCAACTAAAAAATGTTTAAATCTCAGTTTAAAGTGATGGAGCAACAAGATTATAGTTAATCCAGGTTTATTATGAAATTAAATCCAGGATTAACGTAATGGCATAAATGTAAGCCTGCTTAATTCAAACAAGGTTTAAAGTTTAGTACAGCAGAATTATTGGATAAACCTTGATTTAATCTAGATTTAAGCTTAATCCTTATTGGTGCAACCCACCCTATAAGTAGTTAAATTGATAAACGTTAAATCATTTTATTTTCTTAACTTACACAATATCTGTTTTTTTATTTTTATATATAAAGTATGTTGTGTGTCCTGCTTTCAATTCACATCGAAGGTAGTTTTCACACTGGGCATGCTTGCTGCGGTCTGAATCTGAGTGCGAATGTCATCCCCACTTCCAAAATTAATCCAGAGTATAGAATCTGTCACTATCTTTAAAAAACAGCTAAAGACCCACCTCCTCCGTTAGCACGTAAATAACTCCTAAAATACCAACCCCCCATTATTTAAAAAAATACAAATAAAAAAACCTTCTGCTCTTACACCTCTACTCTGTGCACTTTGCTTCTCTAGAACTTAATTATAAATTTTGCATAGTAGCACTACTTAAGTACATAAGTGCAGACCATACTTGTATTGTTCTCCGTTTGACAGATCGCTTTGCTTGTATTTTCTCATTTTTAAGTCATTTTGGATAAAAGCATCTGCTAAATGAATAAATGTGTTTTTTTTTAAGTGCTGAACCAGTAAAGAAAAATACCCAGAATACCATGCCCTTATATTAGGTTTGATGTTTAATTTGGAGGGGAAACAAGTGCTTGATATAATCACTTGATAATATTCTCATGCTGTAACAGATTATATGATACATGTCAGTTATGCTGTATTGTATTATAGTGACCTGTTATTTAATTAAGACAGGTTAAGAGTTGTGCAGTGTTAGTCGACTGAAATGGTGCAAAAATATTCCAACTACGGTAATCGATTAATTGAATAGATTAAACGATTATCCGAAAAAATCATTAGTTGCGGCCCTAATTTTCAGCAAGAATATAAAACAAACATCATGGTTAAGCGGTGTACATTTCTACAACACTATGATGTCACCGCAACATTCCTCATACTTGTGTTAAGACGTGTGTGAAGCTGCACCTGTGAGTGTGTGTGGCGTACTGATGGTCCTGCGGTGATGATATTGACAGAGCTGGATGACTGTGTATCACTGCTGTTTCCTCCCTCGGCGGCGGAGAGACCCGACATGACCAGACCGCTGGAGAAGCTGCGCTTTCCGAACAGCAGGCTGAGAGTGGAGCTGGAGGAGGAGCCCTGACTGCAGCGTGGCTGAGCCGAGAGCACGGCACCCACCGCAGACACACGCGGCACCTACGATCATCATCGTCATCAGCAGCTTAGTTGTAGAGCAAGTCTTATATGTGGAATTCAACTCAACATGGAAAGAACTGAATTCATTAAGACTGGTTCAATTTAAAGGAGGAAAGAGAATTACAAATGCAGTGAAAACACTGAGAAGCCATCCTCTTCCCCACAACTAGGGCAGGATTGAGGAGGTCTGTTCCAACTCAAGGCAGAGCTTATTTCTCGACTGGGAAAATGTAATGAGTTGACTGTCTATCCAGCCATCCATTTTCTGTACCGCTTATCCTACACAGGGTCACGAGGAACCTGGAGCCTATCACAGGGAACTCGAGGCACAAGGCAGGGGACACCCTGGACGGGGTGCCAACCCATCGCAGGGCACAATCGCACACACACTCACACACTACGGACAATTTAGAAATGCCACTCAACCTTACAACGCATGTCTTTCGACTGGGGGAGGAAACCGGAGTATCTGAAGGAAATCCTGAAGCACAGGGAGAACATACTAACTCCACGCACACAGGGCGGATGTGGGATTCAAACCCCCAACTTCTGAGGTTCATCCATCTTCAACCGCTTATTCCTTCTTCAGGGTCACGGGAGAACCTGGAGTCTATCCCAGGAGGCATCGGGCACAAGGCGGGGTACACCCTGGAGAGGGTGCCAGTCCATCGCAGGGCACAATCAGACACACACTCTCACACCCATTCATACACTACGGACACTTTAGAAATGCCACTCAACCTACAACGCATGTCTTTGGACTGGGGGAGGAAACCGGAGTATCTGAAGGAAACCCTGAAGCACCACACACACACAGGGCGGATGTGGGATTCAAACCCCCAACTTATGAGGTGTGAGGTAAAAATACCCCCCAGGAATTTGCTGCACTAACCAGATTTGTGAAATACAAAGCATGGCAGTAGCAATCTAGCAGTGTCTCATTATCTCAAGGTGCTTACACCATATTTGTGGCTAGTTGAAGGAGGTAAAGGAAGACTTTTTCCCCCCAGCATTCCATTCAAATCGTTTGTCCAAATGATTGAAATAATCCGTGGAGAATATTTGCGACAACGGGCGAGAATTTTTTCTCTCTCTAGCCTGTGAATGGGAGTGTGAAATACACTATGATCCTCTTCCGTGTTTATTACAGCTCTGGATATTTTCAACTTAAACCTATTTATATAGTCATAGTCTAATTTATGGAGGTCAACACACTTTTGTCTCATTTCATTTGTGGTTTCCCCATGTTTATGAATGAAATGACTAATAAATTCTAGCTGTGCCACTAATTATAACACCGACGTCTTTGTTTCAGCTTTGTTGTTGTTGTTTTTTTAAACAAGATATTTACTTGATAAAGTTTTGTTACTTACTTCCAGTGCAGTGTGTGATTACGCTACTTAACCACCAAGACATTTTATAACCTTCTTTTATCTATCTTTACCATGGGTGCCAATAATTCTGGAGCTGACTGTATAGTACTTAATACAACTAAAAATAGCTATAAATAATGAACTAACCTGTAATAATGAATGATAACCTGTAAATCAATAGCTTGTGATAAAACTAAGCTATATATGAATTACTTTACAGAAAGGTGAATGGTTCTGAGCAGAAAATTAAATGTAGGGATAGTTTTATGTTTGCACAGGAGCTATGAGATGAATGCGGGGGGGGGGTCCTGCATATAAAAAGCACAGAGCACCTGAGAGAAGACAGAGGCGATAGAGGAGGTGTTGAAGGACTGCTGACTGTTGGAGAGGCCCTGCACGACGCCGTTAGAACCCAAGCCCTGCTGGAAATCCAGGATCGGCCCAGAGCGACTGCTGACCGGGGCTCGCTGACACTGAGGCTGCACAGAGTCACTGCGATACTCACGACGTCCTGCAGGGGGAGACATGAGGGGACATCAGCTGACTCAAGCAAGAGTGTGACGTTTACAAAGAGTTTAGTCTTGAGGACATTTTTGAATACTTGTTGTGTTCAGTCAAGGTGACAAACAACAGAATTTCTACCTCAGTATTACGTTATCATTTAAAATCTTTTGTATTATGGACGTAGAACTGGTGAGACTTAAAGGTGTTAAAGGCTGGACCACAAGTTCAGGCTAATTAATGTAATGCTGCTCAGTCCTTACAGGACTTCACAGAGGGTATTTGTTTTTGTTTTTTGTGATTGTTGTGGCCAAAAATGCTTGATTTTGCTGGGGGTTTTTCTCTTGAAATTTGCAGTTCAACTTTCTTCATGGAAAACTATTTTATACCAGTGAAGACACATATGTAATCACTTTCTATAATTAAAAAGTATGCCACAGGCAACATTTTCAGACCTCAAGAACCATTGGCCTCTGAAATTTTTTAAACCATTGAAATGTATTCAAATTCAAATAAAAATCTGAGAAATTCATTAATGTAAAATGTAAAAGCCTAGTTTTAAATTTTAAACTACCCATTGTTTGTTTTATGTAGTTTTATGTTAATCTGTATTCGTCTGCAATTTAACAGAACACGAGCTATTCATCAGTTTTATATCATGTCATGATGATTTGCCTTGGCATTTTAGACACAGCAGCCATTTTTTTCGCTGAGGAAAAGTGACTCACCAGACTTGATTTTATATTATGTTGTATTTTGTCTCCACTTTCGTGTAAAACATCTGCATAACTCCGGAAACTGTCTTTCGCATTGACGTTTGTTGGTAAATGAGACCTTTTAGCTGTACTCATGTTCGATGCATGTGAACCGAAGAGGTCTTTGGCTGTGCGTGTTGTGGTGCAGTCACGTGACACTTCTTGGCCCAAATCTACAGAAATCTTGAAAAATCCCAACCTCCTCCGCATATTGCGGAGTTCGCTTGATTGATATCCTTGACGGACTGACTGCTACACAAATCTGTAAATTTGTCATATTAGAATAATGTGTGAATATCTGTAATGAGGAAGCTATGAAGTAGACCTCAACCATTGTTATAATTCCTGCCTGTATCCTGGATTTTAAAAGAACAGTAGAAACCTGAAGTAAATAAAGATTTCCAGATATTAGCACAAGGTTGATTCATGTTAATTGTTTAACCAATATTTGCGGTTTTCATTCAATACAAGTGCTTTGTTCCTAGTCAGAGTTATGCTGGAGCCAGACTCTTTCCTTTGAACACCGAGTGTGAAGCAGGAATACGGCCAGAATGTGATGTTAGTCCTTCCCAGGGCACCATGCACTGATACGTTTACACATAGAGGCAATTTGCCAGTCCACCTACTTATTGTTAGACAGTCAGAGGAAACTTGAGAACCCAGAGGAAACTCACACATACATTGGGAGAACACATGAAACTCTACACAGGTTGTAACCCGAGCTCTGGTTCAAACCTTGTATTCTGATATAGCAACACTTCCCGCTGCGCCACCATTTTGTGGTTTTGACCTAATCAGTTTATCTATATTACATATGCTTATACAAATGCTTCCATCCCATATTTACTTCTGAGAGACTCTGCCTCTCTAAGATACTCTTTTTATACCCAGTCATGTTACTGACCTGTTGCCAATTAACCTAATTAGTTGCAAAATGTTCCTCCAGCTGTTTCTTTTTAGTAACACTTATTTTTCCAGCCTTTCGTTGCCCCCGTCCCAAGTTTTTTGAGACGTGTTGTGGCCATCAAATTTAAAATGTTTTCCTTAAAATGGTACATTTCCTCAGTTTAAACATATGATATGTTTTCTATCTTCTATCATGAATAGCAGACGGGTTTATGAGATTTGCAGTTGGGGTTGTATAAACAGATATACAGAGGTGCTCTGACCTGTACTGTGGTGTCGGGTGCGTGAGCTGCGTGGATGCGCCTGCTGTGTGCTGACGCTTTGGGAAGTGACGGAGTTGTGTGTATGACTAACGGAGGAGCCGGCGCAGTCCACGTCCTCCATGTTCACTCCGCTGTTACAACTCGTGAGATTGTCCTTCCTTACACTGACAGACAAGAGCAGAGATATCGGTGAAAATGACAGTGTGTTTATATTATATACAACTCAAATCACACGTTGTTAATCTCACCAGAATTGCATGTTTTGTTTTGTTTTTTTCACTTTAAAAAAATCAGGCAAATTTAGTCTGATCAAACTTAAAACCTGTAACTATTCATATTACTGTACTACTCTTTAATTATTGAATATATTTCTAGGCTTTATTTTTCTTTACCTACTTTTATTATTCATACTAAACTCACCTTTTATTTCACACTTATGTTAACTTGCTAATAAAATTTACACTGAGCTGCATTTCAAATGTAAGAAAAGGGATATCTCCGTGTGACCCACCGGAGCCACCGGGAACAGAGCCATGTGCGAATGCCCTGGAGGCTGAGCGTGCTGCACCACATGCTGCCCGTGTGCTTGTGTGTTCCTGCGTACGAGGTGGTGAGGGCAGACACGAACATGGGGTAACCTAGCGGCTGGTCACATGATGAGTTTATCATGTTCCGCAGTGCCTGCTTGGAGTTCTGGATGCTTCCTCGCTCTGGATTATGGTTACGCAAGAAGATCAGTTCCTGCTGCTGTCCTGCCCACAGCCCCCGCACACACTCCTTATTGATCTGAGAGAGAAACCGACACAGGCGTAATGGCTATTAAAGCACTTTATACTTAGTAAGAAGGGATCAGACCCTGATTGGGGCAATAAAGAAACTTGTGTTCTGTAACACTACAAGTGCACCCAATTCCTCAGGTCCAGGCAGAGTTTTTAGTGCTTTCAGCTAAAATAAGTTCTTAAAGGGATAGTTCACCCAAAAATGAAACTTCTGTCATCAGTTACTCCCCGTCATGTCATTCCAAACTAATAAGACTTGTGTTCATCTTCAGAACACAAACGAAGATATTTTTAATGAAACCTGAGAGATTTCTGTCCCTCTGTTTATAATCCAGTAACCAAAACTTTCAAGCTTCAAAAAGTTCATAAAGGCATCGTAAAAGTGTAATCCATGTGACTCCAGTGGTTTAATCCAATTTTTTTAAGTGATACGAATGCTTTGTGTGCAAAAATAAACCCCTAAAATTAAGTCTTACTTCACATAATATCTTCACAGAAATCTCCCAGGTTCCAGTAAAATGTCTTCATTTGTGTTCCGAAGATGAACAAAAGTCCTGAGGGTTTGGAGCGGACGTGAGGGTGAGCAATTGATGACACAATTTTCATTTTTGGGTGAACTACCCCTTTAATGTGTTACATGCAGAAGCCCCGAATCTTTTTACATAGCAGGTATATTATCCTACACTGGTATACTTACATGAATGGTTTTGGA
Organism: Prietella phreatophila; assembly: GCA_025728095.1. NCBI lineage: Eukaryota > Metazoa > Chordata > Actinopteri > Siluriformes > Ictaluridae > Prietella > Prietella phreatophila. The sequence goes on along the minus strand of JAOUWY010000062.1, from coordinate 26,680,220 downwards.
TTATTGTTTTAAAATTGCCTTAACCCTCTTACCCCTAAGTTCCCACAGTATTATTTCCCATAACCATATATTCTCCAGAGAAACAACTTGCCAAAATCAACATTTTAATTTTAACATTTTTAGGCCTTGAAACAACTTATAATAATGTATTTGTGCAATATTACTTTGAAAATGAAGCAGTTCAGTGTTTTTACTCCACTTAGAGCACAAGTAATAAAGCCATGTTAAAACTAGAGAAATTACGAAAAATGCTCGCTAAAATCCTTCTACTCCTTTAGAAGTACCATACGAGCATCAGCGTGGTCAATGAATTTGAATAAATTCAAGTACATAATAAATAAATAAATGCATTTTTGCGCCAAAAGTCAAGTTTCTGACGATAATCAGACCAGCAGGTAGTGTTTTCACGAATGCACAGAAACTGTCACGTTATGATTCCAAACCCCTGCAGTGTCGATCGCACTGGTTGATGCTGAAGATGAAGACGGATCAGGGTCTGAATCAGGAGAGTTTGCGTCACTATCAGTTTCGGTTTCAGCATCGCCTGAACTTTCACTGCTGTCACTATCTAGAATCCTCGCTCTCGCCTGTGTAACTGTTTGTTTTCTATTTTACACTGTTTTAGATGTACCTGTGTTCACTGTAGGTGTAACTTTAGCTGGAACATGGTTAGCTTTTCGCTTTGGAATTTTTAGTTCACTTCTACTAGTACACCAATATTCACGCTTGGATCAGCTTCATCGTAATGGCGGCGTAATAACGTCATCAACCTTCCGGGTCAAAAAATAATAATTAAATAAGTAAGGAATCATAGCAGAGTAATGGTAGTATACCAGCCTTACAGGGATAACGTTTACACTGTAAAGCCACTATATCGACCTCTGGGTATTTGGCATAGATGACCAAGCCGCTATATCGTCCTTACGGGAATAGATCAAAGCCGATTTTTCGTCCATACGGGGTAAGAGGGTTAAGATTTAACTCCAGTTCCACTGAGACATACTGATACACTGCTATGTATTTATTTCAATTGAATTTTATTTCACATCTAATGAATAAACTCTAAAAAATAAGAAATAACAACCATGACAACGAGTAACCAATCAAGAGTTCGGCATGTCCCATCACACTGTCTGCTCTTTATCAGTGCTAAAATAATCACTTTAATTGATAAATTTTTTTCTGCATTTTAGTTAATTAGTAGTCAAATATTACAGCTTTGTTCGCTGTGGTTTCTACAGAGTAAACACACATCACAGATCATTCCACATCCTATGTTTAGACCAACTGAATGTAGTAGGTTTATGTTCATTTCACCATGGCACACAAGCAACAACTCCGTCAAATCATAACGTTCACTGCAAGCGGAAAGCATTCTTAGCTACCTAAAACTTTCTTTTGACCATTTGTTAAACGGGTTCCTTGTCTGCATAACATGATCTTTCCAGAAAGTAAGTTTAGAAGGTTAGTAAAATATTGCTGCATTGTTTTAAAGACTGTTACAATATTTATATTAAAGCTGATGCGTCAAAGTATGTAGGAAAGGCAGAAAATAAAATCGCAGTTTCTGGCTGTTTGCCAGAATTCAGCCAGTGACCTCAAAAGGTTTTATCCGGATGACTACACATATGTGTAAATGATATATTTTCCAGTAACATGTCTTACCTTGATGACTTTAAAGTTGAGGTAGCGTTTGTACAGCATGATGATCTTGTATTCGTCGTTGTCATCGTCCAGTGTGTGGCGTAGCGTCAGTAGCGTATCTCTACCGGACAGCACGGCCTTACGCCACGCCGGGTCGCCCTCATCACATATCACCAGCAAGCTCCTGTATGTGCTGATGGCCTCGTATAGCACGGCCGGCTCCTCGCTCTCTTCCAGACTCGTGAAGTGGTCCTGTCATCCATATGCACAGAAATGGACAGTAATGAGCTTTCTTTCAGAAGATGAATAGATTTTTATAAAGGCTGCTTTCATAGATATGTACAGTGCATCATGTGATTCCCAGCTCAGTGTTTAATCAGCTCATGGTTCCGTTTTTCATAAACTGTGCTTATAATTGGCTTAAAACTCATATAAATTTTCATTCATTCATCTTTATTAAATGCTTCATCCTTTTCAGGTTTGCAGTGGATCCGGCTTCTATCCCTTCTATCCCACTGACTTGAGCCGAGAATATACCCCTGATGGGATGGCAGTCGATCACACCTCACCTGTTCACACTCCTGTGAATAACCTGGACTTTCATTTAAATGTCTCGCTCCAGGTGTTTATTAGTGACATGACTGAGCCTCCTTATTGTGTTTTGTATCCTGGTTTTGTTTGGTAGCCTATTTTGTCCCTGCCTAGTTTAATCTGCTTGCTGATCACCTGTTCTACATTTGGGTTTGCTTTCCACTTTCTGCCTGCATTTCCATTTAATACATTTGTACTTACAACCCCATAATAGTTTATAGTAACTTTAAAGCTCATAATGAGAAATAAACACATTAACTACTAAGTGATTTGTCAATAATTCTTAGTAAATGTTATGTGTTTATAATCATGCAGGTCATTACTAGTCCTAAACTTGGTGAGCTAAGCCATATTGTATGTTCTTAAGTCACCATAAGCTTAACCCTTTCTATCAGAACAGTGGCGTAATGGAAATAGTAAATGGTAAATGGTCTGCACTTATATAGCGCTTTTATCCACAGCACTTTAGACTGTCTCATTCACCCATTCACACACACAAATAGTAGCAGAGCTGCCATGCAAGGTGCTAACTTGCCATTGGGAGCAACTTGGGGTTCAGTGTCTTGCCCAAGGACACTTCGGCATGTGGAGTCATGTGGGCCGGGAATCGACCCGACAACCCTATGATTAGTGAACATCCCGCTCTACCACATGAGCCACAGCCGCCTCAGTAGGACATTTTCAATCAGTATTAAAAAATGAATTATTTTATTGCTGCAAATCTGTTATAAGTTTAGTCAGGACGCTGTTGGATTTCTGTGTGTAGAGTATCACGACTCTGTGTTTAGCTGCTGGTGAGCAGAATGACGGGAAAGGGGACGGGTGTGAGCGTCCTGTTGGGCAAGCTGTTCACACCTCTCAACAATAGCAAAAGGACATTACATTACATTACATTTATTCACTTGGCAGACGCTTTTATCCAAAGTGACTTACAAATAAGCAAAGCGATATATTGAGCAGAGAACAATAAAAGTAGTGCTACTATGCAAGCTCCATTAACTGAGTACCAGAGGAAGCAAAGTGCACAGCATAGAGGTGTAGAAGTGCTTTTTTTTTTAAAAATGAGTTGGTTAGGTGTTCACGGAAGAGGTGGGTCTTTAGCTGTTTTTTGAAGATAGTGAGAGATTCTGCAGTC
>JAOUWY010000062.1:26617128-26629138 GCA_025728095.1 Prietella phreatophila | reverse complement strand
TGGTCCACTGTGACCTGTTGGGTAATTTCATTGGTCCGATGTGACGAGGCTAAATGTTTTGGCATGAAACTCGTTAGTCCGTAAAAATCCATAAATTAGCCGCGTCATTGTTTAAGCCGCAGTGTTCAAAGTCTGTGAAAAAAGTAGTGGCTTATAGTCCGGAAATTACGGTATACAAGCGCATACATTTTCTTTCTCAAACTTCAGATTACTTTTTAAAGAAAAAAAATCAGTTGAATTAAGCCAAAGAAGCTTTAATGGAGTTTGTTGCTCATGCCTAAGGACTGATTGTATCTTGCTGTAAAGATGCATGTAATTATATAGGTAATTCTCAAAATTCTCAGAGGGAACCACATGCATAGCACCAAAATCTCAGGTATGTGTATGCAGTGCTATATATTAAGCAACTGCACAAACCAGTACTAACACAATGTAGAATGGAGTTCACGTCACTTCACTTAAGGGCTTATGAAGATTTGACTTCATAAGCCCTTTTACAAACCAGTCTTTAGATCATTACAAAAAGCAGTGAGTTGAAATAAGAGCTTGGATGGAAGTCCAGAGGTATTGAGACAAATTTAAGCATAATGTTCACTCTAATAAATTGCAGTGTCGTTATGTTTCTGTACTTTCAATGCGACAGTAAAATATTAGACTTAATTATTTGCTACTTATATCTTTATTTCTTAAGCCCATAAGGTTGTACGCGTAAGCAGAAGGAACCTCATACAGATTTGTTTCCCTATTCCTAGTTATGGGGTGCTTCTCTGGGAGCTGCTGACTGGGGAGGTACCTTACCGTGGTATTGATGGCTTGGCAGTTGCCTATGGAGTGGCTGTTAACAAGTTAACCCTCCCCATTCCATCCACCTGCCCCGAGCCTTTTGCCAAGCTCATGGAAGGTATGTGTCATTTAGTTAGTTAGCCAGATACAGTATTATGTTCTCCGCTTATGTCAAGCTAGCTAGTGAATGCTGAATAGCTGAGTAGTTTCCATGAACAACATTGTAATCTTTAACTTTACTAATCTAATCAGTTAGCCACAAGGGGAGGAGGGGTTCTGTAGAACATGGCATGTGTGTGTTTGTATGTGTGTGTATAGGGAGACTCGGGAGATTTGCTCTGGAGCTTCAAGGCTCACTTTTATTTTCACTGGTGCTTTTCAGTGTGTTTCACAAAACCATTACAAACTCAACCGAAAGAAATACTACTCCCACTCACGGTTTTTACATCGTTCAAGATCATATTCTCTCTGTGTTCGTGTCCGTGTGAGAGAGAAACATGTGCAAGCTCCACCAGCTGTTTCTCCCTCTCTCAGGCACTGAAAGCACGAATACATAAGTAGGCTGGCGGTAATAAGACACAGGTGAGAGTCATCATGCTTTACCTGCCGGTTTTACCCGCCTCCTCTGCATCTGTGGACCTTTTGATGGTTAGAAATGACTGACTGTATTCTCCAGCTTAATGCATAATGTTTATGACCTCAGAATGCTGGGAGCAGGACCCCCACATCCGACCAATGTTCGCCACCATCCTGGAGCAGCTGACCGCCATAGAGGAGGCCGTGATGGCCACCATGCCGCAGGACTCCTTCCACTCCATGCAGGAGGACTGGAGGGTGGAGATCCAGGAGATGTTTGATGAGCTGCGAACAAAAGAGAAGGTCAGTTCATTATTTGCTTTTAAATACTTGATTGTTCTCACTGGGTGAGTTGATAACTTCACAATGGCACACCTGGTGTCTCAAGGGTTCACTCCATATTTCCATAGAAATTAACTTTCTGGTTCATGTACAGGTCAGAATTTTTAAGTTATTATTTAATGGATGACCCTATGGTCTGACCTGATGCCAATTAACCTGCAAAATTTGCAGAATTTTCAAAATGTTCCTCCAGCTGTTTCTTTTTAGTAACACTTACTTTTTCAGCCTTTTGTTACTCCCGTCCCAACTTTTCTGAAACATGTTGCGGCCAACATGGATCAAAATTACTTAAATTTAAACATTTGATATGTTTTCTATGTTCTATTGTGAATAACACATGGGTGTATGAGATTGGAAAATCATGGCATTCTGCTTTTATTTACATTTGTCATTTTTTTATTTATTTATTTTTTGGAGTTGAGGTTGTATAAATCCTCCCAGATATGTTTTTTTTTTTCAGTTCTCACTTTGCCTTCTAATCTCAGCATGTTTTGTGACTCAGTACAGATAACATTTACTACAGGATTAAATTCTCTCCATAAGTAACAAATCTGTTTATAGGAAAGTGTGCAGGTGTGTGTTAACATTTAAGCTTGTCAGACTACTCTGGCATTTCTTGGGGTGGCTACAGTGTGTTCAGTTGTAACTTTGAGTTATATAAGTTAGTTACTGTTAGTGAAGATGGGGTTCATGGATCAGTGATCAACAAAAGGCCCTTTATGGGCCGTTGGCAGGAAAAATGTTCCTGATGATGGGAAATAATCACACACTATCTTCCTTTTTTTTTTTTTTTGTTTTTTTTTTTGGTTGGTTTATTTTTAAATAAAAATTTTCCCCCTTATTTATTTCCTCTAGAATATTTCTTTTGAGAAACCTACAGAGGGATGTCATGGTTTCTGTTTGCTTGAACTTGCTGCATTCAGGTTGAATAATTCTTGTAGAGTTATTCATAATGTTAAGCAGTTTCATGTAGCAAGTTATTGCTCTTTCTCTCTGTGTTCTTCCAGGAGCTGCGCTGTCGTGAGGAGGAGCTGATGCGGGCTGCACTGCAGCAGAAATCGCATGAGGAGCTACTGAAGAGGAGGGAGCAACAGCTGGCTGAGCGAGAGATCAATGTGCTGGAGCGTGAGCTGAACATCCTCATCTTCCAGCTGAACAAGGACAAGCCCAATGTCAAGAAGAGGAAGGGCAAGTTTAAGCGCAGTCGCCTCAAGCTGAAGGATGGCAACCGTATCAGCTTGCCCTCAGGTGGCCCACATTAAATGGTTTTTGTTATGAGTGCTAGTGTATATTTGCTGTTTTAGAGAAGTCTGTCGACTAGCTTTTGAATAGGAATGTGTGTTTGTGCTTCAGATTTTCAGCATAAGATCACAGTGCAGGCTTCACCATCGATGGAGAAGAGGAGGAGCCTGAACAGCACCAGTTCCAGTCCTCCCAGCAGCCCCACACTCATCCCCCGCCTCCGGGCCATCCAGCGTATGTACTGGTTTCAGACATGCACATACAGTGGGGGAAATAAGTATTTAATGCATCAACATTTTTTTCAGTAAATCTATTTCCAATGAGGCTATTCACATGAAATTTTCACCAGACATCAGTATTAACTCAAGAAATCCGGAAGTATAAAGAATTCACAACATTAAAGTCCATAAATAATGTGTGATAAAGTGGAATGACGCAGGAAATAAGTATTGAACACGCTAAGAAAAAAGTCCTCCAAGGTAAGGCAATGAACCAGCTGAAATCCATAAGTATACCTCCTATTTGTGCAAATTAATATCAGCTGGGTTGATAAATTGATGGTCTATAAAAAGGCTTTTCATTACCAAGGTGTCACACAAGAAACATCTCATGATGGGTAAAGAACTCTCCCAAGACCTTCGGAACCTTATTGTTGTGAAACATATCGATGGAATCGAATACAGACATATTTCAAAACTTCTGAATCCTCTAGTAAGCACCATTGGGGCCATTATCTGCAAGTTGAAGCAACATCACTCCATCATCAACCGGCCATGCACAGGAGCTCCTCACAAGATTTCAAGAAGTCAGGAGACTAGTCAGAAGAGTAGCCCAAGAGCCAAAAGAAAAGAGCTCCAGAAACACTTGGAGGCAGCAGGTGCCATCACCACAGAGAAAACAATAGGCAATGCACTCCATTGCTCACGCTCACCCCGCAAGACTCCATTACTATAGAAAAGGCATCTCGAAGTTCATTTAAGGTTTGCTCCAACTCATTTGATCAAGCCTATGAAATACTGGGAGAGTGTAGTCTGGTCAGACGAGAGCAAAATTGATCTTTTTGGCTATCGTACTACACGCCATGTTTGGAGAAGAAATGGCACTCCACATCACCCTAAAAACACTATACCAACAGTGAAGTTTGGAGGTGTGGGGCTGATGTACATCACATGGTACTGGATGACTCCATATAATTGAAGTAACGATGAATGGAGCCCTTTACTTGGAGAGTCTTGAGAAGAATCTGCTGCCATCCACTAGGATGATGATGAGACGTGGGTGGAGCTTCCAGCAGGACAACGATCTAAATCATACAGCAAAGGAAACTCTCAATTGGTTTCAGACAAAAAAATAAATCAAGGTGTTTGAATAACCCAGTCAATCCCCTGACTTGAATCCAATTGAACAAGATTTAAAGACGATATGTTTAGAAGAATGGGCCAAAATCACACATGAATACTGCGGCCAATTAATTTCTTCATACAGGAAGCATCTTGAAGCTGTCACTACAAACAAAGACTTCTCCACTAAGTATTAAATTAATTTCAGTTTGCGTGTTCAATACTTTTTTCCCTGTGTCATTCCACTTTATTACACGCAACTTCATTTATGGACTTTAATGTTGTGAGTTCTTTATATTTCTGGATTTCTTGAGTTAATATTGATGTCTGGTGAAAACTTCATATAAATTTCCTCATTGGAAACATATTTACTGAAAAAATGTTGACGTGTCCAATACTTATTTCCCCTGCTGTACATACACACATTGTGCACCTCGGTTTGGTTTACTTCATTTGGTGTCGATACTGGGTTTGCTAAAGTTTTAATACCAAATATGGTTTCTAGCTTATAGAGCTATATGAAAATGTTAAATTATAATCAGGATTATTTTCCATTCCATTTCACCTTTACCCTGCATTCACACTGGCAGCAGCGTAATGAAACAAAGTGTCCACGGAGTTTATTTATTTGCAATGAGGGCAAAACAACCAAAAGCGACTGCATTGAGTGAAGTTGAACTTTATGCAAATGAGAAGCAAAGCAATTTGGCGACTAGCATAAGAGCGAGTGATGGCATTATGTTCAACTTTATCCGTTTATATATATATTTTGCAACTACTCACAGCTCCTGAGTCTGTCAGCAATGCTTGCTCTGCTGTTACTTATTGTATTTGATTTATCCTAAATTGAACAGTGCCAATGTTCTCATTGTTCTGTTTGAGGTCCTCAATCCCTTGAAGCACATCAAAAAAGCTGAGTGAAATAGTAAAGATGTATTTTTGGTGAGAAAATCTTTTTGAGTTTTGACCACAAATGATTTGTGGTTGAATGGTGTGGGTGTTTTGTTTGTTTGTTTGTTCTGTGTATCTTTTCATAATTTGTACAGATATTGCACTAATATTGTAGAGCTAGTAGATGAAGATAGGATTGCCTAATCCTGGGTCGGCACGTAGTGATTTAGAGTGGGATGAGGTATAAAATTACAGCCAGTGTGAATGAGGGGTACGTCACAGTGATTGAGTGAGCATATCTTTTCAAATACTAATTAATTGTAACACAGGTAGTCTCATAAATAATCATAAATAAATAATTATGCCACCACCGAGTGCATGCATATAAATGTGGAAGTTGGGTTTAATGCTTCAGAGTCAATAAGAAAACTCATATTCGCTTATTTAGTCAACTGTCTTTAGCATTATCAAATATGTTTAATTTTTAGAGGAAACCAAAATTGTGATCACAATAAAAAAAATTTAAGAATAGGACCGTGATGATCATTCAAACTCCCATATTTATTAGTAGTATTATTATTATCCTCAAAGTACCTGCTGTCCATTCAGGAGACAGCTGTCAAATACAAGTAACTTAGTACTTTGTGCAATCCAAATACATTGATAACTTTGTTCAGTTTACAAACACACGTTGTTTCACATTGTTCTTTCCCTTTAGTGAGCTGTTCCAGTGACTCTACACAAAGGAACAGTATATATGTTTATCACCAGGATGTGGATATCACGAACGAGTGTAAACCTCATACAGGGAGGAAAGGCAAGGACCATGATATGCTAAGGCTCCTTTTCTCATGTTTCCCTCATCACAAGGGCTTGGCTTTTAAAGCAGTTATCACTTACAGCGGGATTCAGACTAAGTGGCTTGAAGTTTCCTTTATGTGCGTGTGTGTTTCAAGCGGTGTGTGGTGATGCTCCGAGGACACCATCTTGCTTTTTGTAATCAGCTTCACAAGCTGCTTGGTTTCACCTGAGCATAACTAACATATTATATGGTTTATTCCAGAAGTATTCTGACAATGCAGAATAATTACACAAAGCAAGATTCTGTCTTTTTCCTGTAATCAATAAACCAACATGGCTTGGAAAATTTGCCACTGTGTTGGAAATGATACCCTAATCATTATTGCCTACGTAGGAAAATCAAGAGCACTGCGTTGAACACTATTAAATGGGAACAGAATTCGCTACAGTTCTTCATTTGTGCAAGTTGTTTTTGGACACCACCCTAAAAATATTGTACTATAATCTTGTATAGGATATAGTTTCAAACACAGTGGCAGTCATTTCATGCTGAATGAAAGATTATGAATGCAAACCTGCCTGCTTGGTAGATGCTTCACACTCTGATTGGGAACCTTGGCTGTAATAATAGATTACACTTCTTACCACTGCAGTAACTCTGGACGAGAGCAACAGGACATGGGGCAGGAGCACCATCTATAAGCCTGAGGAGTTTGAGGATGCGAAGAAGGGCATAAAGAAGAAGGTTCGCACGTGGGGTCCGAGCTCCATTCAGACCAAGGAGAGAGGAAACAGTGCTGAAAGGTTTACCACTGATCTTTATTTGTTCATCTTTTTGATTCTTACTGACCAGCATGTTTATACAAATTTAAACAGGAGGCAAGTTTAATTGTGTCAGGAAAATCACAAAGTCCTAGTTGTTATTAAATTTGTAATAGTGAATAATTTTAATAGTTGGCTATTATTCAGTATTTCATTAAGGTAGTTCATATGCTAGTTTATATCCTTTCTCCTTCATTTCAATTACAATGACATTAGCCAAGCATGGGCGTCTGAGAGCTCATTCAGGCGGAACAGGATGGATAGCATTTTCTGCAAGTCTGTTACGCTGCCCCATGATGCAGCATAAGCTGCAGTTTGAAAACATGCTGGTTGCCTGGCTTTATGATGCTCAAAGGAAGCATGTGAAGGCCTTCACCATCCCGGATTGGGAGCTGTCGTATTATAGGGGAGACCCAAATGCTGAGTGGTAACTGACCAAGACTCAACCCCCCCACAAAAAGTGTCAATGGCTAGAACTACATTAAAAATCAGGCGTGTCCAATCATATCCACAAAGGGCCAGAGTGGGTGCAGGTTTTCTTTGCAATCAAGAAGACGCCACACCTGATTCCACCTGTTTAATCAGTGATCTTGGCTTTCAGTAGACTCGGGTGTGGCTGCTGCTAGGTCGGAATGGAAAACCTGCATCCATACCGGCCCTTTCCAGATAAGATTGGTTGTTTAAAAATAAAAAAAATCCTGCAACGCCTTCCACTAAAAATAAAAAAAATCCTGCAACGCCTTCCACCTCTTTTGTAACTGCGCGTGGGGTTACAACCTCAAATTTGATAACCTATGCCCAATTCACTAAGCCAGGTATTTAACATCTATAGACTCTATATCTATAGAGTCCAGCATCTTCCCTTAAACTTAAATTATATAAGTGAGGTTTGGCACCATTTTTGGATCTTCTCGGCTATAATATCTAGTTATCTTTTAACATGTTGGTATTCAGGGTCTTTTTATATAATTTTTTTGATAGAAAACATTAACACTAACTATGATCAAATCTGCCCTCGACTGTACTGAACTGTGCTCAAGCTCTTATTGCTGACACGATTACTTTGCTTCCAGAGTTCGGCCGCTTTCGGATGGAAACAATCCTTTGTCTACTACTCTGCTGAAATCCCAGAAATCTGTTCCACTCGCTGCATTATTTGCCGAGCAGGGTAAACAAGAACCCTTTCTTTCTTTCTTTCTTTTTTTTCTCCCCCCCCCCCTCTCTCTTCGTCCCCCCTCATTATCTGTTTTCCTGCAATAACACTGACCTAGTGAACCTTTTGTGTGTAGGCACGGCTAAAGATGAAACAAGCTCTTTCGACAGTTCAGACAGCAAACCAAAGCAACTCAAGTTCCCCAATCAGGTCTATATTGATCTACCTCTGTGGAAGGACGAGCAGAGTGAGGGGCCTGGAGTCGGAATAGGGGGTGGAGCCGAGAGCCAGGAGGAGCCAGCCACATCCACCAGCTCAACAAGCACAACGCCGCAGCACACACCCACCAACAGTCTGAAGCGTGCAGGTGGGCGGCGGCGCACGGACACAGTGCTGTACAGCTGCGCCTCGCTCCTAGCGGCTGTGGCTCTGGGCCTGGACCTGCGTGATGCCCACAAGGCCACACCCACGGATGAGGTGGAGCCTCGAGAAGACAGGAAGAAGCGGGAAGGCCTGTTTCAGCGTGCCACGCGTTTCCGGCGCAGTTCCAGCCCACGCAGGGACGACAACCTGCTGGCCATGTCCTCAATCTCAGAGTGTAACTCCACCAAGTGTCTCCTCCACTCGGACTCTGAAGGTCCCGAGCACAGCTCTGTAACTGAGGCACCACTCAATGGCTCTGGATTCTACAATATCAGCCAGAGCGGCAGAAATGTGGGCAGAACTAATAATCTCTGCCCTACGTTAGTACCAGAGCATGGCACTGCCTCTGTGTCCCGGCTCAGGAGAAAGAAATCTAGTCTTGCTGTCTGTCAGAATGGTGAGTAATACAACATACTTCAACCAGAGGTGATCATTGCAGCTGCATTTACATTTTTGTTAGTTGCTTAGTGAATGTTCACATGTAAACATATTATTCTGGGGGTCGTAACACTTGAATGTCTCTGTAAAGACTTGAAATCAGTTACAGAATTATTGGCACCCTCGGTACAGGTGGGTTAAAAAAAAAGAGGTTGTGGGAACACACACATGTGGCTAATTAGTTATTATGAAATTATACGAAGGGTACCTCAATCTTTATGAGGTAACTTAATTCTTAGACGTTTAAAAACCCTTATGAAAAATGTTTAGAAAAGTTTGTTATAGACATGGGCACCCCTACAAATTCTTAGGAATTAAATGTAACCACCCAAAGCACATTCCTTTAATGTGGATGTGGTTTGCTAACAACACATACTGAAATTCCTTTTGGGTTGTCTATTTATACCTTCTGTTTATACTGACCTATGGCTATTTATACCTTCTATTTGTACCGACCTGTTTCAGTATATACCTTCTGCATATTGTAATGATTACGTTTTTTGTTTTGTTTTTTCATTAGGAAATCAAAGGACATTAAAAATACTGGTCAATAATTCTGGCATAATTCACTCAATACTGTGCCAGTTTTAAGCTATACTGTGATATGACTTTGGCCATACCAGCAAAATGTGTGCATTTTTCTGCTCACAAGCTTCAGATTCTGATTTATTGACAATTTACTCCTTTGTACTGGCCAAAGTCCAGTATCTCTGAGACACAGTTTACGATTTTCAATTACGAGCAAACAAAATTATGTACCCTTTGTGGCAAGATGAATGTGGAAAAGCTGGTTTGCAAGGCACCCAGGTGCACATCTTCACCAAACTGTCTGCACAAGGTTTGAACCACACAACTGTTTAGGAAGTCTTTGTATGCTGTAGTATTTAGGTTTCCCTTGACTAAAACTAAACCATGTTGATGAAGCGAGCTCCATGAAGACATGGTTTGCTGAGGATGGAGAGGAAGACCTTGGGTGGCCTGCACAGAGCCCTGACCTCAACCCCACTGAACAGTGTTGAGAGAAATTGGAAAGCTGACTGTGAAACCTTGCCTAACCTCACCAATGTTCTTATAGCAGAATGAGCACAAATGCCCACAGCCTTGATTCAGAATCTTTTAGAAAGCCTTGCTAGACGAGTTGGGGGTATTATAACACCAAAGGAAATAAATCTGAACTGGAATGTTCAGATAGCACGTGTGTGCGATTGTCAGGTGTCCACAAACTTTTGGACACTTTTTTTTAGATATTGCCAATACCTGGTACATTTGATTCATTTTATATAGGGTCAAGATAAGCAGGCATAGTGATTTTAATTTAAAGTACCTCTTTAATTAGGTATTAATACTGTGTGTGTTTTGGTTTCAGCAGCTGGCACCAACTGTTCCATGTCTAGCGCTACTGCTGAAGTCCCTGTAGTCTCTTCCTCCCAGAAAAAGAAACCTGACCGAGAGACTGCTTTAGACTCAGTCTCCAAGCCCAGGCCGTTGTCTCTGAGAGCCAAACCTCACTGCTGGGGTCTTCTGAGGAGCAGAAACAAGAGCTACTCTCTAGGTCACTGCTCCGGAGAAAAGAGCGCACAGAGCCTGGGCATCGTGCTGTCCTCCGAGGTCAAAATGGACTGCTCTCTCTTAGATGTGGACACTGAGGGACAGAAACGTGACTGCACCGTTCCCCTTTGCCGAATCCAGAGCACACCAAGTCGCCCGTCTGTCTTTGAACTGGAAAAGGAGTTCTTTTCCTGAAATGCCTCCTCTGTTCCAACAGCACAACCCTATCTGACTTCAGTCCAGTTGTAGTTAGATGACGAAAGGTTCTTCTGTGTTCAGGACTCGCAAAACATTGTGGCATTTGTGCCTAATCTTAAACTATTGCTGCTGGAGTTGTCATGTTGTACTTTTTTATTTTAATTTATATTCAGTTTATATTGATAAGTAATTTAATATGAAAGGATGAGCAAAATGATCAGCATTCCGTTTTACTGAAGAATGGCCAGTGTAGCCGGTTGTGTCTTTACCCTACCACTTCTGCACATTCCACACACACACATTTTTATATATATATATATGAATGAAAGCTGTGTTCTTACTACTGTACTTCAACATTTTGTAGGTGTTAAAGTTTTATATGTATTAGAAACAAACATTCAACCTGAATATTACAGTTTTATTCTGGACTATGTGGAGTGTTTTTGGAGTTTTTTTGCCCCCTGGTTGATCTGAATGTGGAGACACTGCTGTACGGTGCAGACGTGAGCTTAAAGCAAATCAGACCTTTTTATGGAAAATGTTAGTTCCCTGAGGAAGTTAGATGGGTTATGTGACACAGTGACTTCCCCGGCATTGCTTGCTCAGTATCTGCTTTTCTTTAATAATTTTTGCCAACAGTAAGATATTTTCCATGCTATGTGTAATATTTACCCGTTTTAACCCCCGAGCAAAATGGTGCGGTCAGTATTACATTCTCTTAGTGGTCTCACTATCTTTGGGATCCCATGCCACGGAGTTTGCTGTTGTTGTTGTTGTTTGCTTGTTGCTGTTGTTCCCAGGTGACCTTTACTTCTTCACCACTCCTGTGAAACGGGTACAGAATATTGTCTGTCATATTGAGAGTCACCCCTGCTTGCTATAGAGTCCTGTGCTTTTGCTGCGTCTGGTTAAACCGATGTTACTTCTCAACGTTTACAAGCTATAGATGCATTGTGGTTCCAGACTTTTCACATGAGGGACACAGAAAGCCTTTGTTATTCAGTTAAATATCCAGCGTGATAGGACCAATCAGCTTATAAAATACGGCCTGACATTCCTCTGAAAATATTCTATAAGGTTAGAATGTATTTGTTAATGCTTTTGGTTTTGAACAAATCCATTAGGAATACCAGACGGAGGTAATAAAGTATGTGCAATGCTTTTTCCATTCAAAGACATTACAGTTTTGACTGCAAGCCTGAAAATATGTTTTAATCTGAAAGGCAGGTAATGAATTCAATAAGAGAATGGCAGCGATTTACATGTTCTGTGAAAACAATTTTTCGTTTTTAAATCGAGCATCTTGATTAGAAATCTGAAGTTTTAGTGGACCAAAATGTAAAACGTAATCTGAATATGATTAGCTTATTCCTTGACTTAAAATGGGGAGATAGCTGTGTGTGTGTGCATGTGTGTATGTATGTATAGGTGTGTGTATATACATGTGTGTGTG